>JAXGGA010017369.1:0-24506 GCA_038373865.1 Uloborus plumipes | reverse complement strand
AAATTTTATTTTAGAAACAAATTAATTTATTGAACCTCTTATTAAGAATTAGTGTGACCAGATATACGGAAGTAATTTTTTTTTTCAAAACAGTTTTTTTAATGGTAAATTTGGGGTAAACATTTTATGCTATAATTTGCGACGCAAGTAATCGACATCTGAACATCTTCAGTGAAAGAATTTTAAATGACTTTAAAACTATGTGCGGTATCACTGTGCAATAAGTTTTTCTATGAACATATGGGGCTGCTGCTCACTTAAAAAACAGATGTGAGCCTAACCGTCTCCAGCATCTGCAGGTCTTGGAGTTTTATGACACTGGATCATGGAAAGTGCCCTCACGCAGAGTACAACGTGTGGAGCAGCGTTTTACATGGACAAACTTTGGTTAATAATGCATAGGAATTATTTCAGGATTTAAAAAAAAAACAAGAATTAAAGATAAACTGATTGTTTGTCAGTGAAAGTGACATGGTTGAAAAGAAAGAGTTAGACTTGTTGTTTGAAAACAGGAATCCCCGAAAAAGGTTTTTCGGTAAGAATGATATGCTGTAAATATGGAGAAATTTAAAATTTGTTCGTTAAAAAATACAGGGGATGAAATCCCAAGAAAATAATTTTTTTTTATAGAAATTGTGGAAGATGAAGCTAAGAAGGAAATTCTCCCGGACTGTTCCGAGATACAAAATCTAAGACAGTGGGTAATTTTATTGTGGTGGTATTTACCTCTTGTAAGTCTATATGTTAAGTAGGTTTTAAACATGAATGAAAATGATTATGAACTCTTCATGAGCAAAAGCTCTGAAGCAATCTTTGTGTTTCCCGCAAATGAGGACAAATTTTAAATTTAAAGAACAAAAATTTTAAATTTAAAGAACTCAAATTTCGAAAGTCTTGTAGCAAAGATCTGCAAATTCCCGCAGACATTATTACAAAATTGAACTGGAAATTTTGTTTACAAGTAAACATGTGTATTAAGCTTCAATAAAATCTTGTTTGCAGTCTAATATTTGTACTAATATTACCTGTAATACACTTGAAGTTAAATGTCTAATCGTGTGTTATGTTAGTCACGTTATGTTAGTCACAGGCAATTTTTATTAAAACACTACTTTTTGCAATATCATTTAAAATATATTCCGAATTTACAATTATAAATGTGAAAATAACCTTTCACATAGATACTATCAGTGAAAAAAATATTATTTTTTGGTTTAGTTTTAGAGAATTGTGTTGATGAATTTAATGCAAAATTTTGAGGGTTGCAAATCTGTTATGTTAGTCACGTTGATCAAAATGTTCCGTAACCGTCAAAAATTGAAAGTAATATTATTATTTTTTTATATTAACTTAAACAACTCATCTATGCAGAGAAGAATAACACCTTGTTTTTGGCATTGTGACAAAAAATATGGCTAGCAACCAGAAAATAATATTAAACATTTGTTCTAACTGTTATGTTAGTCACAATGGAATTACCCTAATTGTTTTAACTTATTTCATGCTAAAATGAAATATGTGAGTGTTAAATTGATGATTAATTGTTAATCGTAATCTTTTTTGGAGAATGCTCATATTTAAATGTGGTCAACTTTATCAATTTGTATGCTTAAAAGGCTTATCTCTATTACTCTATCTGTTCAAAATTGAAAGAAAATGGCCATTGTGAAACAAAAAATTTCATTTTTGAACTTTTTGAATTTTTTTAAATTTCAAAACCACGCTTATATGAATTCTAGTGCATCAAGGAAGCTCTGTGCCAAGTTTGATGAAAATCCGACGAAAACTGGATTTGTACAGGGTGACAAGAAATAACTTGGACGAAGTTTCAAACCTAATATCTCCATATATTATTTCTCTAAGCCGAATCCTATACCCGGTCGAAACTCGCTCATTTCTTTATCGAATTGCAAGAAAATTTATGATTTTGAAGCTTATCCCGCGGGCTATTGACGAAAATTAGACCCACCCTCTAAAAAGTGTCGGTTCGTTTTTTATTCGAACTTCAATTTTTGGGCACAAAATTGACTCTATCTAGCGAAATAATTGTCGTATGGTCTCCATTTTGATTTCATTCGAAAGATTAAAAAAAATGCGTTCTTTAGAACGTTTCTCCGCTAGCGCCGCGTAACGAGAATCTCGAAAATCCACGTTTAAGCGACTTATAAGCGATTGAAGTTTGAAAAAGTTAAATTTTTTGCTCAACTGTCAAAATCGTTACATTGTTGTTCAAATCAATTTTAAATACGACATTTCAAGCCAAGGCTTAGCTCGGTAAACCTTTGTTGTAACTTTTATTGTTTCAAAATACTATGGTAGTTTTGCGATAACGTTAGTATTTAGTTTAGTAGTTGCCTTGGGTATATTTGATTTTAATATAGGGTATCACTTTTGTAGTAGTTGTAAAAGTGAACGTGTCTTTGATCTCTTTGAAAAGTTGTCATAACGACGCAGTAGATGGCGATGTTGTGCAAATGAAGCCAATAAAAATTGTCGTATTAAATTTTAAGTTTAGAGTTTTTTTTTTTTTTTTTTTTTTTTTTTTTGCGGAATTCCGCACGGGTCACCTAGTCTATAAATATTACTGATATTTTAATGATATTGTGATAGGGAATCGATCCTAGAAAGCTACTAAACAGGTGTTAGTAAGTTGGGATAACCATGATGGTTCGCAAACGATCTGCCCTTTTTGAAATACATGAGCAAGAAACGAAAAAATTTGAATTTGTTCAACGGTTAAAAGTGGCTAAGCACACGCTTTCCTATACTATGAAAAGGTTAAAAAAACTCGAACATGATGGTGACAAGTCAGGAAGACGAAGAAATAGCACAGTTAACACATCTAGCGACCGAAAAGTGATCAGAAAGCGAGTTTAACGAAATTCTAGGATTTCAACGAGAAAGGTTACTAGAGGGGTGAAAATCAATATAGAAATCACTCGTTTGATGGTAATGGTTGAGCTTGGTCTTCTCCCTTACAAAATAAAATAGGCTCAAAAGCTAGCAGCAAGAACAAATGCACAAGTCTTCAGACAAAGAAAGAACTGTTAAAGCGGGCCGCAGATGATCGATGAAAAACATTGATCTTCACAGATGAAAAACTGTTCTCAATTGAACAAGCTCAAAATAGCCATAATGATAGAGTTTGGTCAGCAGAAGCACCTGGAATTTCCTGAATGATTGCGACCCCTATCTGCAATGGTTTGGGGTGGGATATGTCCTAGTGGGGAAACACCACTTGTTTTTATTGATCAAGGCATAAAAAATAGTCAGCAAACATACCGCAAACCCATTTTGGAAGATGCTGTCTTACCTTGGTTGCAAAAGTTCTTTAAAAACCAAAGATGATCATTCCAACAGGATTTTTCACCTGCATACAGAGCTAAAGACACTCAAGATTGATGCAAGACACATTTTCCGAACTTCATTGGAGCTCAAGAATGGCCCCCGTATTCCCCAGATTTAAACCGAATGGATTATTCTGTTCGATTTATCTTGAAGACAAGGGTCTGTACTAAACCTCATAAAACTTTGGCATCCCTACAAGAATCCTTATGGAAAAAAAGGGATAAAATATCAATGAGTGAGTTGCGGCCCGTAGCCGAAAATTTTGTGACACGTCTGCAGCTCTGTATTGATACTAACGGCAGTCAATTTGAAAACGCTTAAATATATTAGACAAAATAATGTATTCATGCTTATTTTGAAGTTTGGTCGCAATATTGTCATTAGCAACAAAGTTATAATGCACGATATGTGTCCAAGTTATTTCTTGTCACTCTGTATAAGGAACAAATATACATAAAAACAAACAAACAAGCACATATATATATATATATATATATATATATATATATATATATATATATATATATATATATATATATATATATATATATATATATATATATATATATATGTATATATATATATATATATGTATATATACACTGAAGTGACAAAAGTCATGGGATACCTCTTAATATCGTGTCGGCCCTCCTTTTGCCCGGCGAAGTGCAACAACTCGACGTGGCATGGACTCAACAAGTCGTTGGAAGTCTTCTGCAGGAATATTGAGCCATGCTGTCTCGATAGACGTCCATAATTGTGAAAGCGTTGATGGGGCAGGATTTTGGGCACGAACAGACCTCTCGATGGTGTCCCATAAATGCTCAATGGGATTCATGTCGGGCGATCTAGGTGGCCAAATCATTCGTTGGAATTGTCCAGAATTTTCTTCAAACCAATTGCGAACAGTTGTGGCCCGGTGACATGGCGCATTGTCATCCATAAAAATCCCATCGTTGTTTGGGTACATGAAGTCCATGAATGGCTGCAAGTGATCTCCAAGTAGCTGCACATAAGCATTTCCAGTCAATGTTCGGTCCAGTCGCACTAGAGGACCAAGTCCATGCCATGAAAAAACAGCCCACACCATTACGGAGCCACCACCAGCTTGAACAGTGCCTTGCTGACAGTTTGAGTCCATGGCTTCGTGGGGTCTGCGCCACACTCGAACCCTACCATCGGCTCTTACCAGCTGAAATCGTGACTCATCGGACCATGCCACGGTTTTCCATTCATCTAGGGACCAACCGATATGCTCACGTGCCCACGAGAGTCGCTGCAAGCGATGTCGTTCTGTCAGTAAAGGCACTCGAGTCGGTCTTCTGCTGGAATAGCCCAAGAAATCCAAATTTCTCCGCACAGTTCTAGCAGACACGTCCATTGTACGTCCCACATTGATTTCTACGGTGATTTGACGCAGTGTTGCTTGTCTGTTAGAATTTACGACTCTTTGCAGACGTCGCCGGTCTCGATCTTTAAGTGCAGGCGGTCGACCACTGCGCTGTCCATGGTGGGATGTTATGCCTGAAATTTCATACTCTCGGCACACTCTTGACACAGTGGATCTGGGAATGTTGAATTCTCTAACGATTTCCGAAATGGCATGACCCATGCGTCTAGCTCCAACTAACATTCCGCGTTCAAAGTCTGTTAATTCACGTCGTGCGGTCATCATCACGTTAAAACCTCTTCACATGAATAACTTGAACAGAAATGAAAGCTCTGTAAAAGCACTGCGCATTTATACCTGTTCTATGCGATGCTACTGCCATCTGAAAATTTGCATATTGCTATCCCATGACTTTTGTCACTTCAGTGTATATATATGTGTATATATATATATATATATGTATATATATATATATATGTATATATATATATATATGTATATATATATATATATGTATATATATATATGTATATATATATATATATGTATATATATATATATATATATATATATATATATATATATATATATATATATATATATATATATATATATATATATATATATATATATATATATATATATATATATATATGTATATATATATATATATGTATATATATATATATATATATATATATATATATATATATATATATATATATATATATATATATATATATATACAGGGGTTGGACAAAAATATAGAAACACCTTAAAAAAGACACGTTTCCTTGTCTAATATGGTGTAGGAAACCCGTTGGCATTCCAAACAGCTTGTAGTCTTCTCGGAATGGATAAATACAGTTCCTGTATGTCTGCCAAGGGAATATTGTACCATTTTTCATGTAAAACGGTGGCAAGTTCAGATAACGATGTTTTCGGTGAATAACGAGAACGCACTTTCCGCTCCTATGTAGACCACAAATGTTGAATAATATTCAGGTCTGGAGACTGTGGTGGCCAGTGGAGATGTAACAAATCATCGTCGTGTTCAGAAAACCTGTCCTGGACAATATAAGCTGTGTGAACAGTAGCGTTGTCATTTTGGAAGACACGATCACCATTGGGGAATGAAATTTGAACCATGGGATGGACTTGATCTTCCAAAATGTTCACATAAGTCTTGGCAGTCATGTGCCTTGACAGAGTTATCATGGGGCAGAAGAGAATTATGATATGGCTGCCCAAACCATCATAGAAGCCCCGCCATATTTCACTCTTGGCAATAAGGAGTTTGTACTATAGACTTGAGATGGCGTTCTCTAGACGTAAACTCTGCCAGAAGTGGGAAACAATGTGAAAGAAGACTCTCATAAGACCATATTACCTTCTTCCACTACGTTATAGTCCAGGCTTCATGACTTAAACACCACTTTTTCCTGTTTCGGGCATTAGCATCCTTGATGAATTAATTTTCAATAACAGCACAGCCAGAAATTCCCTCTTTATGAAGCTCTCTTCTAATTGTTTTGGTACTCACGGGGTTTGATAACGTGACATTCATTTCAGCAGTAACTTTTGCAGCTGTGGTCTTCTTATTTTTCGTCACAATTGCCCTCAATGATTGTCTGTCACGATCACTAAAGACACAGTTTCGTCCGCGCTGTGATTTAGCGTATGATGTTTTTCTGCATTTCAAATATGTGGAATAAATCTTCGATACAGTACCTCTTGAAACACTAAACACTTCGGCTACTTTGCTAGCGGAAGCACCTACCATACGTGCTCCACCAATTTGCCCATTTTCGAAGTCTGTTAACTCTGACATAATGCAATGACAAGCTCACATAACAGTGCTCCGACAACGAATGAACTGTTCAACATATTTACGAAGTTGTACAAAGTAGCGTCAGCAGACGAAAACGCTAGTGCACACTTACATATTTCATTGAAATCAATCATTCTTTTCAAACATGCATTTCATAAGGTGTTTCCATATTTTTGTCCAACCCCTGTATATAGATTTCTATGAAAAAAAAACAGACAACCTATAAAATAAATTTAAAAAGGAAAAATAAAAGAAAAATCACTGCAGCCTGACATGAAGATTGTTTTTTAAGTGTTATTAAGACTGAAAGAAACAATCTTTTTCTTATCTCTATGACACCTACTAGGAAAGGAACATATATTAAAAACTTCCTAGCATTAAAAAAAAAAAAAGAAGACAAAGTACAATTGAAATCTCAGGACATATCTCTGATGATTTTTGAAATGCGTCGACAGTCAGACAGTAGATAACATTCGTTTTGTCTCGGCTGTTTGGAATTACAGCAGATAGCATGGTCATAAATGTCTGAACAGAACAAATACGCTTTGCATCTGAGTTTAAGTGGCACTCTTCTGAAGTTGATTCACAATTTGTAGTCTTTGTTCTGCAAAAATGTTGAATGTAGCATTGTTAGTGTTTAACAAAATGAAAAAAAAAATAAAAATATAAAATTATATTAATAATAATAATAATAATCTTTATATACTATAAAAATGAATGTATGTAGCCCTGTTAGTGTTTACCAAAATGAAAAAAAAAATAAAAATATAAAATTATATTAATAATAATAATAATAATCTTTATATACTATAAAAATGAATGTATGTACCTTTGTACCTATATATATATATGTCTTTTATAGACTCCAAAACTACCGGTGTGAATTCGCTTAAAATTTCGCAATTTGTTTGTGTTCTCACTGGGCACACCAAGAGACCAATTAGAATAAAATCTGACAGGTAGTTTTTTTTATTCCATTTTTAGTTGAAACTTTCACATAAAATCTCCAATTTTTAGCCTACTTTCCCGTTAAAAATAAAAGAAAGACGAAAAAAGTATTAAAATTGGCTTAATGCATCTAAAAAATATCGCCAAGTCCAAAAAATATCGCCAAGTTAAAAAATATAAAAAGGTAAAAATGAAAATATCGAAAAATTAAAAATTTGAAAGTAGGGTATTGAGATGGGGAATTTGTGTGTCGGTCTGTCGGTCTGTCGGTCGGTCGGTCTGTCTGTCCCCCCCCTAATAACTTTTGAATGAATATTCCGATTTGGACAAACTTTTTTTTTGTTGGAAAGATCTCGGCGAGTACAGCTCATTCCCATATTTGATTTTTCGATTTGAACAATTTTTGGTTCAACTTTGAGCCGTTCAAACAACCTGTCCCGCGATGCTAACTTTTTAGTTAACAGTCCGATTTGAACAAACTTTTTTTTGTTCGAAAGATCTTTTCAAGGATACTTCATTCCTGTATCTACATTTTCGATTTGAACAATTTTTCGTTCAACATTGAACCGTTCAAGCAACCTTTCCCCCTAATAACTTTTGAATGAACATTCCGATTTGAACAAACTTTTTTTTGTTGGATAGACTGGGAATACTTCATTCCTATATTTTTTCGATTTGAACAATTTTTGTATCAAATTGAACGGTCAGCAAGCTGTCCCCCTCCGCCCGGGGGGAATTAACAGATACGATAATAACTCAATATTTATATTACTTAAAGATACTGTATTACGATTTAAACAAAAATCTTTGGTTCAACATTGAACGCATTAAAGAACCTTTCCCCCAACCTCAATAACTTTTGAAGAACTCTCCGAATCGCAACAAACTTTCTCTCGCTGGAAAGACCTTCGGCGGAGGACAAACTCATTCCCATCATTTGATTTCTCGATCCGAACAATCTTTGGCTCACCTTTGAGCGTCCCCAACAACCTGTCCGCGAAATGCATCCAACTTTTTCGTCAACAGGTCCCCCGATTTGAACAAACTTTTTTTTGCTTCGAAGATCTTTCACCCAGGATACTTCATTCCTGTATCTCACATCCCCGATAATTGAAACCCAATCTTTCGTCCCCCAACATTGACACCGGTATCAAGGCCAACCTTTCCCCCCTAAATAAACTTTCCTCGAATGTCTACCCACATACGATCTTGAACTCAAACTCCCCTTTTGTTGGACCCTAGATCTGGCCCCGATTACATACTCATAATCCCATCCCTGATTTTTCGACTTCTGAACTTACCATCCTTTGGATTCAACATCGACCCCGTTCTATACAACCTTTCCCCTTAATAACTTATTGACCTGACCCATTCGATCCGAACAAATCTCTTATGTTTTGGAAAGATTTACGGCTGAGTACCAAAACGCCCACTCCCATAATACCTGACCTTCCACTCTTGACCTACAATTACTGGCCCAATCTTTGAACCGTTCCAAACCCACACGTGTCCCGCGATGCTAACTCTCTTGGAGAGATCCGTGGGTCATTCCAACGGTCAGTCCCCCCACGAGCGTACATGTAGACCATGCACCTCGGATTCGGATAAAACTGGTGCACTCTCACATTTCGTAATGGGTGGTAGAGTAACTTATGAATTCGATTGCCCATATGTGATCTGGCTCTGTCCCCCAGGGCCGTCTACAACTTTTCCAAACATCGCACTTCTTCTGTCAAGCGCGTATAGACTAATCGCATGATCCTCCCATCGTCATCTTATCAGTAACATCATGCTGCACGGCGTTATGTAGAAAATCTAATATCATATATTTCACACCAAATTCTCAGCACTCTCGTTAGATGAGCACACAGCATGATGATTTAATCAAAAAAACACTCGAACATCCCTCACCCCTATATTAATAGTCTGTTTGACCTCACAACATTCGACTCAACCCCGCCAAGCACACTTTTCTCCTTGTGCAGTCATGAGGTATAACTCTCAGTGGCATTTACCAACTCATAAGGCGGAGGTCCCATTCAACCTCCACACGCGACGCATTCGAAATGCGCCATGAAGGATGTAGTGTTTCTATCATGCAAGACCAACATCGTGGTTTTTTTTGTTCTACTCGTTACTGGTGCTGCCTGTTGCATCAATATACACATCGCTCGCGTATCATCCTTCTCTGATCCTAGTTCTAGTCATCCCCCTAACCTAAATTTCACGAAAGCAATACATACCTTTATTCCCATGCGCATTTTACTAGCCTCTATTACGCTCCCCTAACTCCAAATCATCTTAATCACCTCACCACGACGAAAAGAAACGCCTCGCAGAAACACACTCTCTCGTCCTCCACAACACTCAGTCGTCTCAGGTCAGCAACAACATCACATCCCGACCCAAAGAGATGTTGCAAACATGACTTACCTTCAGTAGAACTTTTCACTGCCAGCAGGCGGAGGTCACTATTCAATAATAGAAGCATCCGAACCCCCACCTAAAGGTCGTCGCTCAATCTATCATTGCAGAGATGAGAGAGAGATATATAAGTGAGCGTGGTGTCGTAGTTCTATGTCTTGACTATATGACACATTATACACATTTCTGTACCACCTTTCTGAAAAAACGTCCCAGTCCTTTCCTAGCTCTAATTTTCAATATTTTTCGCGTACCAAGAAGCCCATCGGGGTGCGCATGCCTTCCTTGCACGCATAACAAAACGTCCCCCCCATAACACTATCACCTCGTTTTCACGCCTTCTCATTGTATGAATGTGGAAGAAGAGATAGGATGCACAATCTTTAAAGTAACAACAATTCAATCTAACATGTGCGCTTCCTGTATATTAAAGGATGTTCAGCCTCCGACCAGTGTCTGTGCGACCCCTGCTCTCCTTCCTAGCACCAATCCAAGGCCACCACACTGCGATACCTCCTCTAACGCTCCCAACCTTAACCCCTATGCACTTCGAAACGCCATCGCCCCAGTCCCCTTAAACCTATCCTAGCAACATATATGGTTCCTCGTGATAAAGAGGGACCTCCCAACAGAATGCGAGCTGGGCCCCCCGTTTGGGTTCTGTCTGTTCCCTCATCTGGACCCGCCCTTACTAGGCCAGGTCGGTTTGCGCCGACCAAACACAACCAGGCCGATCATCAACACAGCTAGCGCCCGACCGTCACAACCCTCCACTAAACATCACCTAGAATTTCAGCCCCCAGCTTACCAGAGCCAATACCCAGCCATCCAAACACTTGCTATCGGAGTCCCCTAACAAGACCCCCAATTGAAAATCCCCCCGTACAGCGCCCAACGCGGCATCCCGCATGCACGACTATCTCCTACCTACGGCCAGGACTTTATCTTTACTTAACAAAAATGGTACGCCGTCAGACGAAAACCCAAATATCGCCAAACGGCCCGCCCCCCAAGACCCAGGAAGGCCATGTTACCCACACCATCTTCAAAAGGAGATTGACCCCCCCCTACAAAACATAAGTATTCCCGCCCCCCCCACGACCAACGTGACTTCAACCCCAAGATACTGCCCTACCGGCACGTCGTAAATGGCTAGGACAGCTCGAGCGGTACAAACTACCACACGTACATTCACTTACACACCCGCCCCCCCCCGGCCACCCCCCTCCCCACAACTTCAAAGACACACAATCCGTATCACTCGGCAAAACTTAAACAAATCCTCCATCGTCACTTCTTTCGTCCACAAGACTGAGATGATCCGATCTCCCCTTCGCCCTATCCAACTACAATTATCCACCATCATATCACACTGATCTAGACTACGTCTCGCTCATGCTACCCCAAGCATGCGCCATCCGCTCTCTGGATCACACACACCACCTCTGGAATATTAGAGTTAGGCAATGACTCGATCTCGCTCTCACACATGCTCGCGGCACTGACGACTCGCACTCTCTCTAGTGCAGATAGCATGTGTTTAGATAGTCACCACGTCTCACGCCCACTCCTTTCTGTTTCTTTGCACATGATAGACCCACAACCTTTAGGTTCATTCCGACAGGCTTCTGACCCCGCCCCCCCCGCGCGCGCCCCCCCCCCCCCCGCCCCCCGCAATATTGAGATATGACTCCGACTCTTCATGCACATGTACTAAAGTTGAATTCATGTGTTGCACATATTTCTTTCTGCACTATGATCTATTCTCGCTCGAACTTGACAAATCAATGAGTTCCAGGGCATTCCCCCAACATGATCTCATGCACTCTCCCTCATTCTCCGCTCAGCACACAGGACTCAGACTGACTTTTCCAGTCGCAATCTAGGGCTGATGTACCTCCATGCCTTAAAATCCCATCATCAGGTTGACGGTTGCTGTTGAGTAGTAGTCTAGGTGTAGTGACACTGGACTAGAACTTTTTTTTCAAAAATTTTGATACTGAAATGTGTATACTGTGCAACAGCAACAAGAAAACGAAAAAAACCACTAATTTTATTTTTTGCAATGATAGGACACACCTTCAGGCTCATTTCGAATGCTTCTATTATTGAATAGAACCTCCGCCTTTTCGTGAAATGCCACTTAAGTAACCTCATGTTTTGCACAAGAAAAAAAATGCTTGTCGTAGTTTATTCAAATTTTATTCAAACAAAATTATATTATATAAATTTCAAGTATTTTTTTATTAAATCCTCATACTTTCAGCAACATATCTGAGAATTTTGGAAATATTGAAAGATTTCTGCACCCGTCACAATTTACTGAAGAGATACGTATACATGCAAGTTAGGCTTAGCGGTTGGCAGAAAATGCGATTTTTTGAAAAGTTTGACGACCTGTAAAACAAAAACCAGATCACATATGGGCAAAAGAATTCATATGGTCACTTACCACCATAAAAATATTAAATACACCAACTTTTATCAAAATCCGAGGACATGGGTTACAAAATCCCGTTTTCCTGGGTGATTTGACATGGATTGACCCCAGTCCGATTTCAACAAACTTTTTTTTGTTCGAAGGATCTCAGCAAGGATACTTCATTACAGTATTTAAATTTTCAATTTGAACATTTTTTCGTTCAACATTGAACCGTTCAAGCAACCTTTCCCCACCTAATAACTTCTGAGTGAACCATCCGAATCGAATAAACTTTTTTTTGTTTGAAAGATCTCGGAGAGGTTCATTCCCTTATTTCGCTTTTTGGTTTGAACCATTTTTCGTTCAATATTGAACCGTTCAGAAAAAAATTTAACATTAGCGCCTACGGGGAATTTAAGTTGAATGTTGATCCTGGAACTTAAAGTCGGATTTCCTTCAAACTAACTTTGTAAAAAAATGGTTTTGATAAATAATGTTTGTAAAGTACTTTTCTGAATAATCTTCTGTGAGGACTCTGATTCCGACTCCGACTCCACAAACATGGCGGAAATGCAGGCTCAGAAAAAAATGACTGACTGTGCAGACGATTTTTTGTTTATTTATTCATTTGTGTTATTTTATTTATTACTATTATTTTTTTTTGGCAGACGATTTTTTTTTGTAACAAAAGTGTTTCATTCACGAGAGCATTTTATTCTTTATTTATATTTAACAACTGGCAACGGTTTAAAAGTGAAAATCGAGACATTTTATCGACGGACGAGTTTTTTTTCCTTTCTTTGATAAAAAGTGTTTTGATGTACTTTGTACTTTTAATTTTTTTTTTTTGAAAACGATTGAGGAATTTTTCTACGGAAGAACTAACAGTTACATTCTTTAAAAGGTGCGACAAAACTTCATTTATTCATTTATTTACTTTTTATGTCTCTATTTCATCTGATGAGAGGGGTATATTTTGCTTTTAGAAATCAGCTTTAAGTGCTAAAAAGGTATGTTTGACATAATGTTTAGTCTCAGATGATCAAGAGAATAATGATCAGATGCTAGAATGCCGATGTCGATGTACGGGAAAGTAGGCTCGTTTAGTTCTTGACAGAACTTCTTGTTTATTCCTCTATTCAAATCATTATTTAGTGCTTCATCTCAACTTCCCAGTGATAACTAATTTTGCGTTTGATATTTTCTTTGCTTCGCGTGGCTTTCTGAGGCTTCCCTCAATTCAAATAGTTAAGATATATTTTCTCCGTGAATACTTACCCTTGAATATTTAATACTGCTATTTTTATTTTTTCAAAAGAAGAAAAGCAGTTTTTTAGAAAATAATCACAGATAAATTACACATTTAAGTTCGAATTTACGTTGTTCTTCAAGCCAATTTAACTGACCACATTGTCACAAAAAATATCTTCTTGGATTTCGTATTCGCATGTTTTATTTTAACCCACGCGACGTTGGGCATATCCTATATACAAGACAGCAATTTAAGTTGACGCTAGACGTCACTACAGGCGGAGCCAATAAGAGCTCACAAGCAGTTAGCGATCTCCTCTAATTCGCCAAGTAGGCTGTGACGTTTTATCTAGCTCGTTTTTCATAGGCTAACGTTACGCTGACGTCACGATGTTTTTGTCAAGAAATCTTGCAGTGTACTGTCTGTTTGCGTTTTGTGCGCCTGGGAGCCACGGACGCTTCCATCTGAAAAAGGGGAGATAGGTTTAGGATGCGCACTACCCGATGCCTTCAGCTTATGTTCGCTTACTACTTCCTCGTTGTTTTTCCCCCCTATTTCGAGAAAGTCTGAAGAGACTTGGCGCGTGCGCAGATGTCTCGGAGGTCGCACGAAAAAATTTTAGACAGTAGTATAGTTGTTTATAAATAAACAAAAGAAAAGAATAAATAGATAAATAAATAAAATAAAGATTTTCAAAAACTTTTTCTGAATTTTGTCATCTTAAATTCATATAATTTTTTTCGCAATGACGAATTCGACAGGTGTGTGTGTGTATAGAGGAGCTTAAAATTGAATATATCAAATTTATCATCGTTAGCTAGTCGTTTGCGTTTTGCACTGTTATAGAATCCTTGTCAAAAGGTAAATGGAGAGGTCCCTACGCGTATCTTTTTTACTTCCTTTTACGTAGTAAAGGAAGTATTGTGATCACGAAAATTTTTTTCCTCAAATTTGGGTCTAAATTTCGATAAGGGGTGCTTTACCCCTTTTTTGGAGTAAATCAGTGTTAATTTCAATGCAGATGAATTGGCACGACCACTTGGCGATATATTGCCAAGCTTTTGGTCGCCAATTGTTTGACGCCAACTTGGCGACAAATTTGGTGAAAACAATTTTTTTTTGAATTTGGGTTCAATTTGGCGCTATTGGCGATATTTTGCGAAAAATCCACTGAATGATGTTAAAATCTGCGATATTTAGAAAACGAATCGTTGTAAAACATTTTCTTTTGCATTGTTTCTTAGAAAACTAGGGATCTAAATGTTCGAATTGCTATCTTGTTCACTCCTAGCACTATTTTAACACTAAGGCATCTACAAAGAAATTTACACGTAAAAGGAAGTAGTGTGGGACTCATACCAGATTTTTTTTACATTATAGCTATTTGTTTGGTCAGTCTCACTGTAAAAAATGAATGTTGCTTTTACAGTATAATCCAGCTGATTTCATAGTAATAAACTGTAAAAATTGCTAATTTTTCAGTAATAAACTGTAAAATTACTTCTTTCACGGAAATAAACTGTAAAATCGCTAATTTTACAGTTTACCCTGCATTTTACAGTTTCAAACTGGAACCTCTGCGGCCAGTATTACACTGTTGTTTTTACAGTATAATGCAGCTAAATTCTATGGTAATAAACTGTAAAATTACTAACTTTACAGAAAGAAAGTGTAAAATTGCTAGTTTTACAGTTTACTACTGTGCATATTACAGTTTTATGTCGGATCCTTGGCTGCCAGTATTATACTGAAAAAAAAAAACCCCATCAGTTTATTTTTTGCAGTGATTCTCATTGCTGGACAAACTTCACATTAAAGACGATTTTTTTTCTTTTTAGTTCACCATGCTACAAAAGCATTGTTATGCATTAAAACCAATCAATTTCTGTATTAATGGCTTTTTTTCCTTTAAAAAGTGCAACAAGACAGAAGAACATTTCTTCCTGCATTGCAACAGGCAGAAAGGCCGGGCCACCTTGTATAATGGCCAGAGAAATCTGACATAGATGGGGAAGGTCTCCCCGGCTCGGGCATGGATGTCCTTTCTCTCTCCTGCCCTTGTCCTTTCTTCGTACGAATCTGTTGTGCTGTGAATAGTTGCCTACCCTATAAACGGAACCCCGTTTCACGTGTGTACTGAAGGAGTCGAACTTCAGGAACTACTTTGATCTACCCCCCAAATCGGAAATTTGGCGCCTTTTTTTCTCGCCAAGCAAAATACCTGTTTTTATTTCTGCTACAAAAAAATGTTGCCACAAAACTTTGAAAAAAAAAACTGTAAATGGTACAAAATACAAGAAAATACTAAATTTGGCAACAGCAAAAACCTAAAAGATGAAGAAACCTAAATTGGCAACACCAAAGTCAGAAACAGCAACCCTAAAAAGTCCGTAGGGAGTACTAGATTTGGTGCGTAATTTTTTGGGGGGATATATTAAAGTTATGCCGGCCTTCACACCAAATGACGGTACGGTTGAAAAAGTGAAGCAGCGCAGATTGCCCCGAAATTGCCAGCCTGGCAGACAGAAAACAACAATAAAAACAGACGGAAAGACTCAGTGTTTTTACCTTTTTACGATTGTGCAGTTTGATGAGTCTCTTTTGCGACTATTTTCTCGGTTAACGCGTGTTGGAAATTGGTATTAATTAGGAAGGCACCGATTAATCGGTATTACCGATTAACAACTAATAATCGGCCAATTCCGCCGATTATTTTAATCGACAGAAGTGAGCAGATTCATCGTGGATTTTTTTATATTCAGAAAGAAATATATCAACAGTGCAACTTAAATTAGCCTGACCACAACAGCCTCCATCAGGGGTGCCCACGGGGAGGGGGGGTTATGGCGCAGGTTGCGCCTTAAAAATTTTGGGGGGAGGATTATTTTAAACTAATTTATGTGTTTATTAGAATGGAAAAAGAACGAAATAGAATTTTCGAAAAATCGCTTCGTAGTGCATACCCCAAGCTACAAACTAATTTTGTGCCAAATTTCATGAAAATCGACCGAACGGTTTTGGCGCTACCCTCGTAACAGACAGACAGAAGGAAAGACGGACAGACCCACTTTCAGCTTTATTATTAGTAGAGATTTAAATCATTTATTTATTTATTTTTTTAATTTAAACTATTTACTGTTCTTTAATAAAATTATTAATTAATTTCTTTTTTTTAATTTAAATTATTTCTTTAGTAAAGTTTATTATTACAGAGAACTCTCACTTATGCGCCGGCCCAAGGGACCAACAGAAAAAGGCGTATAAGTGACAGAGACGCATAAGTGAACAAGCCAATTTTAAAGGTCTAAAACGCCACATTAGTTCAAATGAAAGTATGAATTAAAATGTTTCTGAAGAAAAAGGACATATTACTATGGTTTGGCAATTACTGTAACGTAACTACAATGATAAAGAGAAAACAAAAAGTGCAACATTTGTAATCACTAACTGTTCCCTTTAAAACAATTCATAATACTTAACTAGCTGCCAGGGCAGCTAGATTAGCTTCCTGCGGCATGTTGATGCATAACGTCTCCCCTCTCTAACTTTTACCTCATTCTGAAGTTATATTATTTGATATAATTTAATGTTCATTCGATTTCAAGACATACCACGCACGTGGTCCGGCGTTGCACGGGCACTTCGTGCCCTGAAAGTAGTGAGAAAAAAATTTAAAGAAAGTACTCCCCGCCAAGGCGGCTCGCTTACAGGCGCTTCACGCCTTTACTTTTTTCCTATATGTATAAAAAAAATCATTCGAATTATTGAGATGCTTCACGCCTTCAAGATGGTGAGGAAAGTTTCAGTAAGTTCAGCTCGCTCAAAGGAAAAAAGCAGACATAGATACTCAGTTTTTAATATAAGTAGATGGCTCTTCAACAAATAAATGTTTTAAAATATTACCAGTAGCTAGCGATAAAAATTCTACGTAAGTGGCCCGCTTATGAGTTTCGTGTTTGATTTAGTTAAGCCTTCATTCAAAATTCTCATTATCATTTTTATCACTGTTTCATGGCAACCACGTTTTGCAATGCAAGAATGGATTTCATATTTAATCATTTATTAGGCTTAATCGCTTTAAACTTGACTACTTATTAATTGATATCTTTGCTAATTAAAATCGTATAATTATATCAATTGAAACTAATGAAGCCTGAAAAATTACCTATCTATCGGTACCTGGTTCGACTTTCAGGTCATTGGCGTTCAGGAGAAAGAAGCGTGACATAGAAAGATAGAAAGATAGTTAGAAAGATAGTTAGAAAGAAAGATAGTTAGAAAGATACTCAGTTTTTAATATAAGTAGACTAGCTGCCAGGGCAGCTAGATTAGCTTCCTGATGCATAACGTCTCCCCTCTCTAACTTTTACCTCATTCTGAAGTTGTATTATTTGATATAATTTAATGTTCATTCGATTTCAAGACATACCACGCACGTGGCCCGGCGTTGCACGGGCACTTCGTGCCCTGAAAGTAGTGAGAAAAAAATTTAAAGAAACTACTCCCCGCCAAGGCGGATCGCTTACAGGCGCTTCACGCCTTTACTTTTTTCCTATATAAAAAAAATCATTCGAATTATTGAGATGCTTCACGTCTTCAAGATGGTGAGGAAAGTTTCAGTAAGTTCAGCTCGCTCAAAGGAAAAAAGCAGACATAGATACTCAGTTTTTAATATAAGTAGATGGCTCTTCAACAAATAAATGTTTCAAAATATTACCAGTAGCTAGCGATAAAAATTCTACGTAAGTGGCCCGCTTATGAGTTTCGTGTTTGATTTAGTTAAGCCTTCATTCAAAATTCTCATTATCATTGTTATTATACTGTTTCATAGCAACGACGGTTTGCAAGAATGGATTTCATATTTAATCATTTATTAGGCTTAATCGCTTCAAACTTGACTACTTATTAATTGATATCTTCGCTAATTAAAATCGTATAATTATATCAATTGAAACTAATGAAGCCTGAAAAATTACCTATCTATCGGTACCTGGTTCAACTTTCAGGTCATTGGCGTTCAGGAGAAAGAAGCGTGACATAGAAAGAAAGATAGTTAGAAAGAAAGATAGTTAGAAAGATACTCAGTTTTTAATATAAGTAGATAGTCCCTGTCCAAACTCCAGTTCATGCAGAAAAAATGCCTTCCGTGAGCAATAAAGGCGAAATATTAAAGAGGAAAATGAAGAAACATGGTTATTTTTTAAAGAAAGTAATTAAAATTTTTACATTTCACGAAAAATTCGGCGCATAAGATAAATATTTATCTTTAAAGCGACAAATAAAAGAATATTATCATTATTTTAGTATGGAATGTCCCGGGACCATTGAAAATCGTCGTATAAGTGAAAAAGGCGCATAAATGAGGCGGTGTATAAGTGAGAGTTCACTGTATTTATTTATTTATCTTGTGTACGTGTGTGTGTGATTGGAAAGTCTGGAAGGGAAAAGAAGCGATTCTATTCTGCGCATAACTCGAACTTTTAAAAATTAATAACATATAAAAAATAACAACTATAATTTAAAAAAATGAATGAATAATTTAAAAAAGGAATGGGGCGCCGCTTGTGTTACAACCTTTCACCCTTAAAGGGGCCTTATGCAACCCGTAGTGGGACTCGTGACCGGAGGGACCCGGGTTCGATCCCAGCCGATCCAAGATCCGCCGTCTTGATTAATGGTGGCTGGGGGACGTTAAAAATGTCGTGGTCACAAAGTCCCCCAAGTGAATCGATACCTCTGGGGGGTGCTGGGCCAAGGGTTTGCTCGACCCTTGGTTCTGGTTCAAAAAGAACAGAGCGCTCTTCAGGGTCCTATCCCGGTTAAACCAGGAGTTGTGGTAGGTACGGGGGACCCCCCGTAGTGTTTACAGTGTATTTCCATTTCATTCGATGACAGTTCCTATCCTTTCTCATATTTCAGAAGCATGAAGATCAGCATCCCCTCAAGAGACCTCGCGAGGAGATGGGCCCTGTTCGTCCTCCTCCTCTTCCTGCTGCAACTTCCGGATTCTACCGCCCCCGCCTGCAACTCTTGCCGCATCCGATTTTTTAACCCCATGTGCTGCACATTTTTCCAGATGTGTTGCGATGCAAATAACAATGGTAAATACATTCTTCTTCAATTTCTGAAGAAAATTGAATTGCGTTTTGTGGATATGCCACGAATGGATACACCGCTATCTTGTCCCGCACGTGACGTTCATGTTTTTCATTTAAAAGTAATGATTTTAAAGGGTAATGAACGAAATGTAGTTATTTAACCCATTAATGCCTAGCGTCCGTTTTTGGGGACGGTCCAAAAAAGGGTCTGAATTTCCCCAAAATGAACATTTCAACCAAATAATAGTGTTGAATGAGTACCTTGGTATTGTCTCAATTCGTTATTAACAGATTGCAGCACGTAACCATTATAAAGTGCGTTCTGTAGCAGTTTTAATATGACCTTTTTCAAGAATGACATCGTTCACAATCTCAAGAAAAAAAAGCCAAGTTTTCAAAATCATTCCCAGCTTCCCAGTTTATGTTAATTGCTGATTTTATTCCCTTTTATAAAATGTCTTTTTAAATATTATACGGTAGGCAGAAAAAAATTTGAGTAAAAAAAATATTTACTCTAGGGTCTATCGTAACTTTTAAGGGACGATATTTCTTTCCTTAATAAAAGCATTACTTTTTACGTAATATTTTTTTAATTATCTTTCTTCCCTATTAAACACTGTTTGTACCCATTATACAAAATATCTTTGAAAAAAACACGTGAGGCATTAATAGGTTAAGATATCACAAACCGGTGTAGAATACCTTAAGCGCGAAACACTTCGGTCATTGCCTCTTAAAACTGCTACTTATTAATGAAATGTATGAGCGTGGCGTGCGGGACAAAATGGCGGCATTTTTGCGGAATGTCCCTTTAGAAATTAACTCAACTAACCAAGCGCGGTTTTTGTTTTATGCACAGGGGATACAAAAACCTTATGTTAAATTGTCTTGTTCACAAAAAGGAAAAAAAAAAAGGACAAATCGCATTGACGAATTATGATACGTGTGGTGTGTGTCCTGCTTGCAACAGGACTGTTGCAGACTGCGCCACCATGTGCTACATGCGCCCTCTGCTGGTATTGGTGAGCAGGTCCGGAATAGTGGAGTACCGGGAAGCGAGACGTTGGTAGGCTGCCAATCTGAAAGAGGTGTTACACGATCTCACAGGCCCAAAAGAAAAAAACTGTACTGCAATTTGTAATTGCTCCAAAAAAAAAAAAAGATATGGGTTAGCTTTTCTCAAAGATTTTTTTAATGATTGCGGTCAAGTTTTGACAAATTATTTTAATTGATTATTACAGCAAACCCTCATTAATCGGAACTTTATTAAACAGAGCTTTAGTATATCCCGACTGCCATTTTGATACTGCATTAATAAATTTCGATATAGTGCATAATGTACTTTTGAAGGCTGCGTTTTTATGTTCGCAAAGTGGTGTTGTAATTTTCTCTTATGCAGTTACATATTTCATTCTATTGAGTTTAATATACAATTTTTACTGTGTATACTGTACACAGTAAAAATAACGTTTTTTCGATGCACCTTTCTGTACACTATACAGTAGGGTGCATCGAAAAGCCATTTTTCCCCTCAACATTAAGTTTCCAATCTTGCGTAAGAGTCACCCTTTGTCATTGTTATTATGTGAAACATTTTTCGGATCTGTAAATATCTTCGGTTGCCTCTTTAGTGTTTTTTATACAAAATTTGTTAATTTTAAGTATTTTTTTTTAAAGTAATAAATTGGATTCCTTAGTCATATGATATCCTTAGTGTGTGTGAAAATTTTATTGTTGTTGTTGTTGTTTCTCATCTCCCATCTGGTCCGATGGAGTCAGACCAAATCAACGAATCCGTTGACATTAATGAAATTCCATACCAAAAGGGGAGTAGTGTGGATATCCTCCCAATTCAAACCCAAACAGTCCAAGATACGTTGAGCTGAAGCCGGTCATGGTGGCACTTAGGGCAGAGTGGATATGTCTTACTGCCCTCAGAATATTTAAGGCCTTTTATGTGACCACTGCCAAGTCGGGACAGGCAAGTGTTGGACTGCCTGCCGCATGGGAGAGATAAAGAGAGTCTCGTTTTTTAGCCTACTTTCCCGTTAAATACAAAAGAAAGATGAAAAAAGTATTAAGAGTAGCTTAATGCATCTAAAAAATATCGCCAAGTCCAAAAAATATCGCCAAGTTAAAAAATAAAAAGGTAAATTGAATATCGAAAAATTAAAAATTTGAAAGTAGGGTATTGAGATGGGGAATTTCGGTCGATTGGTCGGTCTGTCTGTCCCCCCCCCCCCCCCCAATAACTTTTGAATGAACATTCCGATTTGGACAAACTTTTTTTTTGTTGGAAAGATCTCGGCGAGTACAGCTCATTCCCATATTTGATTTTTCGATTTGAACAATTTTTGGTTCAACTTTGAACCGTTCAAACAACCTGTCCCGCGATGCTTTGAGTGAACAGTCCGATTTGGACAAACTTTTTTTTGTTCGAAAGATCTTTTCAAGGATACTTCATTCCCGTATCTACATTTTCGATTTGAACAATTTTTCGTTCAACATTGAACCGTTTAAACAAGCTGTCACTCCTAATAACTTTTGAATGAACAGTCCGATTTAAACAAACTTTTTTTTTGTTCGAAGCATCTCGGCAAGGATACTTTATTACAGTATTTAAATTTTCAATTTGAGCATTTTTGGTTCAACATTGAACCGTTTAAGCAACCTTTCTCCACCTAATAACTTTTGAGTGAACAGTCCGATTTGAACAAACTTTTTTTTGTTCGAAGGATCTCAGCAAGGATACTTCATTACCGTATTTAAATTTTCCATTTGAGCATTTTTTTGTTCAACATTGAACCGTTCAAGCAACCTTTCCCCACCTAATAACTTTTGAGTGAACCGTCTGAATGAAATAAACTTTTTTTTGTTTGAAAGATCTCGGAGAATCTTTCCCATACATTCCCATATTTCGCTTTTTGATTTTAACCATTTTTCGTTCAATATTGAACCGTTCAGAAAAAAATTAACATTAGCGTCTACGGGGAATTTAAGTTGAATGTTGATTCTGAACTTAAAGTCGGATTTCCTTCAAACTAACTTTGTAAGAAAATGGTTTTGATAAATAGTGTTTGTAAAGTACTTTTCTGAGTAATCTTCTGTGAGGACTTTGATTCCGACTCCGACCCCGCAAACTTGGCGGAAATGCAGGCTAAGAAAAAAAAATTGACTGACTGTGCAGACGATTTTTTGTTTATTTATTCATTTGTTTTATTTTATTTATTATTATTATTTTTTTTTTTTTGGCAGACGATTTTTTTTGTAACAAAAATTTTTCATTCACGAGAAAATTTTATTCTTTATTTATGTTTAACAACTGGTAACCGATTAAAAGTGAAATTCGAGACATTTTATTAACGGACGAGTTTTTTTTTCTTTTTTTTTCTTTCTTTGATAAAATACGTTTTGATGCTCTTTGTACTTTTATTTATATATTTATTTATTTTATTATTATTATTTTATTTTTTTTTTTTTTGAAAACAATGGAGGATTTTTTCTACGGAGAAACTGTAACAGTTGCACTCTTTAAAAGGTGCGACAAAGCTTTATTTATTCGTCAATTACTTTTTACGTGTCTATTTCATCTGATGAGAGGGGTATATTTTGCTTTTTGAAATCAGCTCTATGTGCTAAAAAGGTATGTTTGACATAATTTTCAGTTTCAGATAATCAAGAGAATAATGATCAGATGCGAGAATGTCGATGTACGGGAAAGTAGGCTCGTTTAGTTCTTGACAGAACTTCTTGTTTCCTTTGTACCAGTGATGGGAGGGAGGAATGAACCACTTCTCCTTATTTTGGGCCTTTTTCTCGAAAACAACTCAAAATATATAAGCTCTGAAGTAGTGGGGATGGGATTGTTTAATCCCTCCTTGGCTTGAGTCAAATTTTATTCATGCAGATCAATTGCTTCAGAACTTCTGGGGATGTTCATTATGCAAAATTCTTTTATTTTATCTTTTTTTCAGCACTATCTGGTTTTTGAATCAAAAATTTCTCAGTTTCTGTTCAACACACGAAATTCTTTAATTTTATTGTTTATTCAATGCTTTTTATCTTTTTAAATCAGAAGTTAAAATCATAAACTCCACCAGTGCCGGAAAGTTGGCGTATGGTACCCTTAGAACGTGTGAGAACTTTAGCTCTTTTTGGGAACTAAGAATTATTTTTGCTATTATTATTGTTATTATAGGATGTTATTTATAGGGTATTATTATACAGGGTGCTCTGAAATAACTGACGACAAAATTTATTGGTGCATAATTTACATTCAAGGTGTTTTTTACTGTTGGCAACACTTAATAGACTTAGTTTAATTCTATGAGCAATAGTGCAGACGATTCTTTGAATTAAAATCCGTTTCATTCTTTGTATTATCAAGATGAATGCTAAACGCCGTTTAATTCTCGAATTGCATTTAAAAGGTAAGCGGAATTGTGATTTAAAAAAGAAATTGGAGTCTTTAAATGTGTCAAAGAGATTAATTGAAAGAACTTCAAAATTAGTAAAAACCAAAAAGCGACGTTTAAAAACACAAATTCAGGGCTCGGCACACGCTGACACCTGATTGGCCTAGCTTTTGCTCCTTTGCTATTTAAACTCCCCGGTGCTTTGTTTCTTTCCATTTCTTGCTTGGCACTGAAGAAGGAGGCTTTATGCCTTTGAAACATGTTTGCCAATTTTTACTTTATCTATTTGTGTTTTTAAACGTCCCTTTTTGGTTTTTACTCATTTGCGCACAAAGTGAACTGCTTTTAGATCTTTAAAATTGTTTAAAGAAACAGGTA
>JAXGGA010017368.1:0-24506 GCA_038373865.1 Uloborus plumipes | reverse complement strand
GAAACAGTTTCAGCTTTATTCAAAAGACTGGAAACTTTTGTTTTGCATTTGTCATAGAGTTTTGGTATAACAGTTTCCTTAAAATAATGTCTGCATGGAACATTGCACCTTGGTTGAGCTTTTTCCATCACGTTACGAAACCCTTCATCTTCAACAAAGGAATATGGCTGATTGTCACAAGTTATCATTAGTAGCTATAGCATTGTGCAGAGTGGCAGCCCTAGGATCATTGATATCCCACTTTTGTTTCTTCTGTATTACCTCTTCTAAAGTTATTTGCTTTCGTTTAATTCCAGAAGACTGAACTTGACTCTGACTCCAATTAGGGTTGTCAGCTACTATCTCTTAATCAGCTTTTGTCTTTTAATTGTATTCTCTTAAGTGATTTCTCTTAAGATGATTAGTTAGTGAGGTTGTGGAAGATTTTTTACCTAATCCTCCTCTTGATAACACAAGAAAATATAGCCTGCATTTAGCTTTAGTAGCATCATTTATTAAAGGATCAAAAAAATCCCAGACAAAACTTCTTTTACTAAACGTTACTGAAATCAATTTAAGAATGCCACAGTAAGCTGAAAATATTGTGTAACGCTAAGAATTAAGAATATTAAAACATATGGAGAAAAGTATAAAACACTACGCATTTATTATGCATTTAATCCAAAAACTTCAATATGTGCGCCAGCCGAAGCTTCGGTATTCGGCGCTTCGGCCAAATGCAGCTTCGTTCCATCTCTAATATATATATATATATATATATATATATATATATATATATATATATAATATATATATATATATATATATATATATAAATAAATTTAAAAAAATTCATCACCTTGAAGACTTTAACCAAGCATGAAGCAGAGTCCAGTTTTTGAGCAGGATTTTCCCAATGGCTATATGTCTCAATTAATATTCGAAATGGAACTCCTTTTTCTCCTCCTCTTCTCTTGCATGTAAATTCAGTACTAATGCAATTAATCTGAAAGGAGACTGCATTACCAAAGTAGAATTGCTATGCAGTATAATTTAATGTGACAGAAAGAAACAAAGACTGAAAATGAGCTTATAACTATACAAAGCTGAAAGACAATGCTTCTATGTCCTTCATGGAAAAAACAGAATTTTGAAAATCCTGTCTCATCTCTGAGTTTAAAAGTAAATTCTGAGTTGAAAAAGTAATTATAAAACGTATATATTTATTTATAAGTTACCATTCTTCTAAGGGGCTGCGAAATGCTAGGGAGGGGTTAGATCAATTCAGAAAATTCCTGAACTAGAGACAATAATAATTTCTAAGCATTTTTATTTCAATTAAGTTATATTAGATGTTGACAACTGTAATTATGTTGATAAGAGATATCTATTATATTAAGTAGAAATTTAAAACTGAGAACTAAATATACTTATAGAAATTTAAAAAAATGCATATACTTCGCTTAAAATTTAGAATGATTTGCTGCTTAAAAGGTTGCAACTTAAAAGCAATGAAACAATGGTAGGGATTCAGCTTGATAATTCCTTGAAATGCATAATTAAACCCTTAATCTTTATACCATTTGAAAATCTAATGCAGAAATTTCGTTCCCTTTTATTCAGTAACAATTCTTTTCTTTCTGGCATCCTCATGGGGTAGAACGAAAATCTCTTCAGGAATTTTAAGTGTACAACCCATGCACACCACTTCAACTCGCGATATAAAATTAACCCATTTATGCCCAGTAGCCTAAAAACGGGACGCTTGTTAGTTACTGCATACAGAAACCTGTAATGGGTATATCCTTTTACTAAAGCTGTTTTTCACAAGTCAAATAGTCCTTCTTCTTGAGAAAACCAGATAGCACCACTAGTTGGACACCAGAGTTTATTTATTGACAGCTATTTTCAGACAAATCAGTCAAGCAATGATCCAGCATGGGTAGCCACAGAATTTAAGTGTTTTTTCGAACTGATTTTTCATAAAATTAAACTATTTTAAAATGATTTGCTTAAATTTGATAATAGATGCCTTCTGTAATGTTACTTTGCAAAAGTAAAGTCAAGTAAGGTCATATTTTGCACACATATCTGCCTAGTGTTCCACAAGGGCGAATTCAGAAAAGCCCCAAGAGAGGGGCGATTATTTTTTTTTTCTACTCCCCCCCCCCCCCTTTATTTAACCATATTTTCTGGTTAACACATGTTTATTACAAATGTTTCGATCTTCAATTTCGAAAAAAAATCCAGATCAGAGCCCTGAATCCCAACCACTTTTCATAGTATCATCGAAGATCATCTAAAATTGCCTTTTTAGAACTTAAAAGTCAAAAAACTGCCGGAGAAGAGTCCCGCAAGGGAGGGGCAATCACCCCCATCACCCCTCCCTTGTATCTTCTCCTGGTGTACCATAAACAGGACGTTAAATAACTTAATAAATATGGCGACGGCGATCTATTTTAAGACCATCCATTCCAAGTAAGAGCTTTAAGCAGATAAAAATTGAAAAAAAATTGTAAAAAAAACTTGGGCATAAATGGGTTAAGTGAAAAGATTACATACTTCAATTTAATAGGAAATAATAATTTTGGTCACTTGATCATAACATAGCCCCCCCCCCCCCCCCCCCCCCCCACACACACACACACATAAAGTTACAGTAAAATAAAATATTTTTTGAAAAAAAAAATAGAACCGACTTCAGTTGGAAATTGCTCTAAAAAGTAAAAAATAACTTTTTTTCTTTGAACACCATCGAAACTACTTTTAAACATAAGTTTTGAAATCGGCGCAAAAACGATAGGTAAAATGATATTTAACCATATTTTGCCAACATTTTTTCAGAGAAACCATTGAAAATTAAAAGCAGAATATTTGTACCATTACACGAATGTGTGGTAATCAATGAAATGAATCCATTAAAATTTATATTTATAGTTGAATTGTAGTTGCGTATGAATCTATGCATTGTTTTTGCGCCGACTTCAAAACTTATGTTTAAAAGTAGTTTCGATGGTGTTCAAAGAAAAAAATTATTTTTTACTTTTTAGAGCAATTTCCAACTGAAGTCGGTTCTATTTTTTTTTTCCAAAAATATTTTATTTCATTCTTTTTAGTGTAAATGCACTTAAAATAATCAAAATATAGTTAAAAAACCATGCAGCTGTTCAAAAAAATCCTTGCAGACCTGTACTCGATCTCATTCTATCAGGAACTTCAACCCGACGCGTTTAACCACTTGACCATCGGGTCGCTCATTGCAGTAAGGATTTACGATAGCACATATTGTTTTAAATAACATGAAATTTTAGTTTTTCGATTTCTTGAATTTGACGTAAATGCAAGGTATAAAATACAGAATTTTATAAAGGTACAAAAATTAACATAATTGATTGTGTATATAATTCTTGAAAAAATAATATAAGTGCCGCAAATCAAAAACCATTTATTGCCACAATCGATTCAAAGCCCCCAAAAATGGCGCAAACGTCCATAAGAAAATTCTACAGCATCGAAGGACCCCATTGCCAATTTTGACAAAGATCCGACCAAAACTGTCATTTTGTACTATAAAAAAATACGGGGTAGATCCCCATGGGGGGATGTACCTGCATAAGGACATTGCAATCATTAAATCATTCAAAAAGAAAAAACATGCAGACGTTCAAAAAAATCCTTGCAGACCTGGACTTGATCTCATTCTATCAGGAACTTCAACCTGACGCGTAAAACCACTTGACCATCGGGTCGCTCATTGAGTTACGGATTTACAATAACACATATTGTTTTAAATGACCATGAAATGTTAGTTTTTCGATCATAACTTTTTTCTAGTGAACAAATATCGTCATATGAGTACATGGTACCTAAGTTACACCATCTTCTATCGATTAAAAAAAAAATCGTTCAAATCGGTTCAGTAGATCAGATGTTATGTGCGAACAAACAAACTATGATGCTGCTTCAATACTGTCCATGAATATTATTAAATTGCCGCGTATTTCATCTAACAAAAGCTGCTGTTTGATTAAAAAACATTTAAAACATTAATGTACACTAAAAAATAAAAAATAATACCTTTAAAAATACAGATGCTTCCCTAGTAGGATCCCACATAAATTCACAACAGTTGATATTTTTAGGGTCAGGTATAACATCAAAAATGCCGTACGATAAAGAAAGATCTGAAAGCAAAGTATTTTGCCAATGAAACAGTATTTCACAGATGATGAACAACAATAAATACAAGAAAATATCTTAACTTTTGTTTTCACAGTGATAGAAATATGTTCATGTGAACCAACTTTAAGTTTTGAACTCGTAAGAGAATAGCTACAGTGAGAAAAATTTAGTATCTGGAAAATTGTGGTGATTTGAACCTTTCAATCAAGTGTAAGTGATTTTTAGAAACTTAAGCACGATGCTGAAAATGATTTTTAGAAGTGCCTTCAATTAAATTGAAAAATAATACATACATATATTTTTTATAATATCACATATGCTAAAATATTGCACATATTTCACATATAACTGTTGATTAAGTTACATTATCTGTAATTCATTCTTCATCGGGGCGGCGAGGGGGGAGTGAAGGTTGTTCTGCAATAATTTTGTCCATGCTTTACTGCTCATTGTGTCTCTTCTTTATTAGAAATTTTATTGTGTTTGAACTGAAGTGATAATTCTAAGTGTCTTGAACTACAGAAAACTCCCAACTATTTGGCCTAGTAAGCAAGTGAGAAGTGTTTTTTGAAGCGGTCATGTGCTCCACTCGAATACTACACATGGCAACATATATAGCAACACAAAATGAGATTCACAGGCAAGAAATATGCATTTTCATTATTGCAAAATCTGATCAGATCATGTAATGTTAATATTACTAAACAATTAACTAAGGTTTACTTATTTTTTATGTATTACGTTAAAGATTTAAGTCAATCTTTCGCAACTACATGTATTAAATTTATTTTGGAACCTGCAACAAGTGTTTCTAATACCCTGATAGAACAGGAAATGGATAAATGTTTCTAGATCTCTATTCTATCTGAATTTCCTGTAATCTAGCTTACCATTGCCCACATTAGACACTATAATTAGGAGTTAGTGTAAAATGCATTTAAAATAAAATACAATTTTAATTTTAAGATACTGATGTATTCATTGCATTGTTTATATTCATATATATACTTTTTATGAACAATTTTGAAACAAATGTTTGAAAATATTTGCAGTGAAGTTTAAATTTTGGAAGCATAATAAGATGTTCATGTTAGCAGAAAGTTGTAGTGAATATTAAATAATATTTGCAAAATAGATTTCACCTATATCCAAAATTCTTTCAGATGGTCTCTGATTTTGCCAGGCAAATATTTCTAATTTTTCCCGAAATTGTAATCTTCTTTCTTGAAAGCCTACCCGCAAAACACTCTACAGGAAAAAAAAATTATCATACTTGGAGCATAAAATTGTATTTGAACAAACTGCATGGCTCACAATAGTAATACAACCATTAAAATGGCCGCATTTTGAATAAAATCACTCATACCCATTACAAAATTTGTAATATTAAGGTCAATAAAAACTTACCAGTGCCAGAATAAGATTTAAAACTTTTGCAAGACATGTGGTAGAGAAACAATAGAAATCAATATCATTAGCATAATAAACATTTTATACTAAATGTCAAGGTAAAAAATTGTTACATAGACGCATGAATTTTAAAAAAGGGGGGAAAACGTTATCAAATATTGTATCTGTCACTCTGAAAAACTGAAACCTGGTATATGTTGACATTCACTGATAGGTATTAAAATTTACATAACAAAGAGATCAGATAAAAACCTTTTACAGTAACATAGCAGTTCAGTAAATATGGATTACTAATTTTGGCTTTTTACATATGGTTAAATAACTTAAGAAATGCAATGGAAATTTCAAATGAATGAATAGTAACAAGTAAATACATGTTTTTGTTTTTTGAGACAAATTGCAAATTTAAAGGTAAAAACACACACATAACACCGTCGTGATTAATACCTCACAACTGCTAACTGCTGCTGAAAGAAAACATTCGCCAGTTTTCCCCAAGTACCAAGGTTTGAGTTCAGTTTCAAAGTTTTTTTTAGCAAAAAAGCTAAAATTGGAAAAAAGGATTTAGCAAAATGCTAAAGGTTAATAAATAGTGAATGTTTACTATCTTACAAACCTAGCTATGTATTTCATCCCCTGTTGAAAGTTAAATTCAAAATTCAGCCTTGACATCTTGAAATAAATAAATTCAAAATAGGTAACATTTTTTTTTTTTTAAATTTAAAGTGAAAAATTTAGAATTGTAATTCACATTAAAAGAACACAGGTTTTTTTTCAAATCGTTAATACTGCATTTATTAGGGGATTTTATGCCCATTAAGACTATACCTTAAGGTATAGGCCTTAAGACCTGTATATTGTTGAATTTAATAGCATTTAATACATGTTGGATAAGATTAAAAATAAGATTAAGTTAGATGTCACCACACTTGCTTTCTCTCTCAGATTGTGCATTGTTTTTTGTTCTTATTATATTGGAGCAAAATAGCAAAAAATGGCCTTGCTTCATTTTGGCAATTTAGATAGTATTTTCGCATTTTGCAAAAACTGCGACAGTAGAAGAAACTCTGTCAAGTACTAACTACACTGGCGGAAAAAAAAATCCCAACACCAAGAAAGACTTGTGTTAGATAAACGAAATTTGGTAGGCGTGTTTATACAACTGAAAGATGACATCGATTGAAATTTCGTGTTCCGCGCATAAGTGTGGCGCAGCTGGCGTCACTCAGAACATGCAAATAAGGCTTGTTTTAAAAGCGTGTTGTGAAGCTCGTGTGTATTATTTTTCCGTGAAATTGGACGAATTGCGTTCATGTTAGCCAGGAATGCCTTTTAAGAAGACGAAGAAGCCATTATCAACAGCTCACCGAGTTTAAACGAGATCGTACAAATTGGCTACGAGAAGGTGGATTTTCATTTCGCAATGTTGCGGAAAGACTTGGGTGGGAATGTTTCCACCATGCATGATTATTGGAAGCTATGGGCAAGGGATGGTACTACCTCAAGAAGATCGAGTTCCGAACTGCCACGTGGCACGACTGAGAAGGAAGATCGCCGAATCTTGCGTACGGCTGTGGCGCATCGTACTGCATCTGCGGCTGACATTCGAGCTGCAGTTGGTACCGTCGTGACCCAAGGAACGGTAAGAAATAGTTTACTTCAAGGACAGCTCCGAGCCAGGCATTCTGCAGCCGGTATTCCATTGACTGTAAACCACTGCCTTTTCCGACGGCACTGGTGCCACGACAGAGTTCACTGGAGGTCGGAGTGGAGATCTGTTGTAATTTTTGATGAGAACAGATTCTGAATTAGTGCCAGTGGTGGCTGTATATTGGTCAGAAGGAGGCCAGGGGAACGCCTGCATACAAGCGGTCTACGGCCTAGACACACGGGACTCACACCTGGAGTTATGGTCTCTGGAGCAATTTCCTACGACAGCAGGGGCATTCTTGTGGTTATCCCAAACTCACTGACTGAAAATTTGTCGTCAGTCTGTTAATTTAACCAGTCGTACAGCCCTTCATGAGTAGCATTCAAGGGGGCGTTTTCCAACCGGATAACGCTCACCCTCACATTGCTGCTGTAACGCAATGTGCTCTATAGAGTGCTGACATGTTACCATGACCTGCAAAATCACCAGGTCTGTCTCCAATTGATAACGTATGGGATATCATGGGATGGCACCTCGAGCATCATCCACAGTCAGCAATGACGGTCCTAGTATTGACACAGCAAGTGCAACAAGCATGGAACTCCATACCACAAAGTGACATTCGGCACCTGTATGACATAAGGCATGCACGCTTGCAAGCTTGCCTTCAAAATTCTGGAGGTTACACCCTCTATTAAATTAACATAATTTCACATTTGCACAGCATTTTCTTGAGCTTAAATTATCCAGCGATCTTGTACATTTAATCAATTAAACATGTTAAATAGACAATTGCATTACCCTACGGCAATTTTTTCTTGGTGTTGGGATTTTTTTTTTCCGCCAGTGTATAATTGCTGCTTTTGATTTCTAATGAACTCCAGCAAATTACATTTATGAGTCAGAACATTTTGTTAGCGGATGACATCGAGGATATTATACTGTCATGGATGTAAATACCCCCCTCCCCTACCATTAAGAAAAAGCAAAACACTGTACCGACTGATTAGCTACCCTGGGCAGGGACAACAACAACAAAATTTATTTTACAAATGCCAAGCATTAACTCAAATTATTGCCTTTTGGGTTCCAAACACTTTAGGACAGTGCAGTTAAAATTTTAAAGTGTCTACATGGCAACCGTTCATCGAGATCTCAGAATCCCATAATCCACAAGTCTTTCAGTCCGATTTTAAAACTCAACAAAAATTACAACGAAATTTAAAAGGGAGGATATCATTTTTTTGAGTATGCCAACATTAGAAAGTCTGTCCCTGTTTTACTATACCCCTTAACATGGAGGCAACATTAGAAATGAGAATTCAAATTTATGCATTATAATGACATTTGACATCTAGTAAATGTTTCTAGGCATAAAAATGAACAAACTAGGTGCCATTTTTAATGAATCAAACATATATGTATCACAATATAAATAAATTAAAAATGCTGCACATTAGTCACGATAGGTTGGGGGGCTTCAATGCAATCCATTACTTTAGGGGTCATATTTAGTGCCTACGGTAAAAAACCTAGGCGTCAAATCAAAATTTTTGGTAGTAAAATATGACTAACGACCAAGAGCGGATACAGCCTCTGGTTAAAGAGGGGGACATTTTTGGAAAGGGTGGTGCCACAACCCATTTTTTGTGCGAAAATAGGGGTATTTGGATTTTTTTTTTTTGAATATAAGTGCCAAAAATGCAGTTTAGGCTATATTTGGTCGTCAAAGGGAGGGGGGGTCGTGGGGGTCATGACCCCTCTCCTATGAATCCGCGCCTGCTAACGACCACTTTTTTCCAACACTGCATGACCAATTAAACATTGTACATGCTCCAATAATAACCATATTTATAGCAAGAAAGAAAACATTCATATTTAAACTTTCACTATAAAAACAAGTCATAAAATGACTTGTGTTAAAAAATTAGAAAACTAATGCTACCTTCAAAAGCTTCCCTTTCATTTCAGAAATGCCTTGCAGTTTTTTCAGCCTAATTTCATATGGCTGACCTAAATATGAAATTTTATTTATCAGTAAACATTTCTAGAAAAACTAATAACCATAGAAATAATGAAGCACAGAAATATTACATCAATTTAACTTTCTTTGGGAAATATAGATGATGTTATTATAATTACCATAGAAGTTTTTTGAGTTAATATCGCTAGGTATGATGTAGCATTTAGTGGCATTATATTTTTTTTTTCCTTCGTCAAAATTAAAATTTTATTTTTCACAAAACTTTACTTCTTTAGTAACATAAGTTGGACACTTAAGTAAATAAAATTTGATTAAGCGGGGATTTTTAACATTGTGTCTATGGCATGGGTTCCGGAATGTTTTATTCGTATCAGCGGGATATTTGTTCATCGGTTACCCGATTAAGTGGGCCGACAGTAGATGTAAATATTTAATCACATGACAAGAAAAAAAAAGATCACTTTGTGTTGGGGAATTTTTACTCCAGCATATCAAAACAAGTATAAAGGGATACCACACTGCATATACCAAAATTTGTTCCACACAGTGATCATCTTTCATTCTACTCAACTGCAGTGCTACAGTAGGGGAAGGGGAGCGCAAAAGAAAAAAAAAGTTGAGAGGTTCTGATTTTGCCATTATTGACAGTCCTCTGATTAATTCATTGTTCAACTTGGTAATATCAGGATAATTAATCACATTACCTACATTCAGTCTTCAATTAAAAAGTAATCTTGAATAAACATAGAAGCATGACAGTATGAAGCCAGCTCTGGTTCATTTGTGACATTAAAAAGAAAGAAAAACAATCCAGTATATTTTAAGAAACAATTTATGTTTTTCTTCTTTTTTTTTTTTTTTTTTTGCCAATATTAAGAAGATCTTGATGTCTTAATAACATGGCAAAAATATAATTTATAAATTAATTGTAGACTATAACTCATGAAATAAATTTTGAATAGAGAGGATATCTGATGATCCTTAAAGGATTAAAACATATCACACTTGAGTATTAAATACTTTAATTTCTTTCACATTGTATTTTAAAAAAATGGGGAAAAAACAAAACAAATCACAACACAGATCTTAAGTACCTTGATTCAAATATGTTAATGTCTCATCTCCTACTTTTGAACCGAGAGCAGTTGCAGCTGCAAGAACATATTGAAACTCAGCTTTTGCCTGTTGGATATGGTCCTTCATTGTGAAGCCTGGCTGCAAGCTAAACTGAGATAAAGTTCTACAGAGAGTTGGAGCACTTGCAATACTAGAAAATGAGCTTGGTTCAACAGCAGATTCATCAAAAATAAATGCAGTTTTATCGCTGAAATTAATACAAAAAATGTCATACACATTTATCATGCAGGATTTTATAAATGAAAAAAGCTTTTCAAATGAATAACTTTGGAAGGGTACAATTAAAATTTTTTGAAAATAATTGATTTTGCGTAGTTAAAACTAATACAGAATGATAACCATGTAAAAAAATCTTCTCTAAATGGCTCAAAATTCAAATTTTGACTTAACTCCTTTTACAGTGAGAGAAGATATAGAGTGAACAAAAAGTGTCAAGTACATTTCTGCTTGATTTTTTTTTTTTTTTTAAGGAACAAATTGGGGTACATACACGTTCATTTTTTCACTGTCAACACATTATAAAACAATTTTATTTAACAATTTTAAACGTTATAGTTTCCCATGAGATACCACATAAATAATTAAAAAGAGGCCTTTCTGAAAATTGTGGGAATATTTCATGTATCGATACAACATTAATTTTTTTTAATGGGGGAGGGGATGACACCACAAATTATTGCCCTCCGGGTGACACCTGTGCAAAGAAAGCTACTAACCTTACCCAATAAAATCTCATAACAGAACTACTATATAATATAAAAAAAGATGCTTATCAGTTATAAATAATAAATCACCACTTACCAGCAAATGTACAGAGGCTAAAGCTAATAGTAATAATTTCTCCTAGGTTTTTATCATGTTTTTAACATAGCCTTGGTTGAAATCTCTACTAATAATAAAGCTGAAAGTTTGTCTCTCTGTCTTTCCTTCTGTCTGTCTGTTACGCGCGTAGCGCCAAAACCGTTCGGTCGATTTTCATGCCACTTGGTACAAAATTAGTTTGTAGCATGTAGTTTTGCACCTCGAAGCGATTTTTCGAAAATTCCATTTCGTTCTTTTTCTATTCGAATTCTTAGCGGAAATTCGATAAAATAGGGAAGAAATATTTTATACACATTTTCAAGTCTTATGTCATTCGAAAGCTTGAAATTTTCTGCACAAAATGACGTTTTTTCGAAGTTTCTACGATCATCAGGAGAGCTGTAACAATTGTTTTTAGAATCCCGAAATTCAAGGCTTACCTTCAGTAAAGCAAGCCAAACGATTCTAAAATGGCTTTGCTCGCGAATAAAATTTGTTTGAAAATAGAGATGAAATGAATTATTTTATCAACGGAAATCAACTTTTCATGTTGTTACCATGGTTACGTTTTTATTTCGTTCTTTTTCCCTTAATAATTTTAAAAATGTATTTGTTTTTGTAACAATCCAAACTCCAAGCCTTATTAAAATTAGTCAAATGAAATATTAAAAACCGTGATAAGATGGCACCTGTCAATCAAATGAGAAATCGAGTCCTTTCCTTAAAATACAGGATACCATTCTAAATTTATCGTCTGCAAAACATATTTTACTTCATTATTAATTTATTTCAATATAAATTGCAGCAAATGGCTTGAGTGAACGAATTTAGCTTTTAATTTATCGTTTGCTGGTTGATCTTTGTCGATGTTTATTGTTTTTATTATCATTGTGAAGAATAATGCACGAAATTTCTATGACTAATACTTAAAATTTTTAGGATCAGTTGAGTTTAAAAGAAAAGATTGCTCCAAATATACTTTTGCAATGTGATTATTTATTGTTGGACTGTAATTTGCAGCAATAATTGCATTTAATAAATAATGAAAGACAATATTAAAAAATTTTTTTTTGGCGACTTTTTTACAATTTGGCATTCAATTCTATTTCAGTATATTTACTTCTATCTTATTGCGATATTGCAACGTTCTTTCTAAAGTATGTCATTTCGGAAAATGTATTATTTTGTTTTTGAAGTTAGGAAAGAAAACTTTCTTTTTCTTTTAAACTTTGGTAAGATTTCTGTTGGTTTCTGTGAGCAACAAAATTTTTCTTATTTTTTCTTTTGGCTTATTTTTGTGCACCTATCTTTGGGGTTGCATTCGAATGTCCCCAAGGGGGTGATTTACCCCTTTTATGGGGTAATCAGGGCTTTCAATGCAGACCAAAGTGATATGAATTGGCGCGACCACTTGGCGATATCTCGCCAAGCTTTTGGTCACCAAGTGTTTGACGCCAATTTGGCGACATATCGCCAAGTTGGCAATCAATTTAGCGAAAAAAAAAATTTTTTTGGGTTCAATTTGGCGCTATTGGCGATATTTTGCGAAAAATCTACTGAATGATGTTAAAATCGGCGATATTTAGGAGATTAATCATTGTAAAACAATTTTTTGCATTGTTTCGTGGCAAACTAGGGATGCAAATGTTTGAATTGTTATCTTACTCACTTCAAGCACTATTTTAGCACTTAAGGCATCTACTAAGAAATTTACACGTAAAAGGAAGTAGTGTAGGGTCCATACCAAATTTTTATATCATACTTTGAAGGAATTATAGTTGAATTATAACTAAAATAGAGTATTTTTTTCTGCTATATCATTTTTTTACAAATGAACTTTTAATTTTATACCACGGGCAAAGCCGTGCGGGTACCGCTAGTACACAATAATAAGCCCCTCAACGTTCTGCTACTTCATTTTTAAATTTCAAGGTTTTTGATAAAAATGTTCTTCTTAAAAGTTTTGCTAAGATATACATCAAAAAGCTCTTCAGAGACTAAATAAATGTAATTACCTCTCCCATCATAATTACTTTCAAAAGCATGGGCTCAAAACACTTACTTGAAACATATCATACCTATTCCTTTCTGCTGATTGAAACCCATCTTCACGTTTTCGACAAGGTTTTTTAATAACTTTGGACTCTGTTGTTTTCATTACAGGAGAGTTACTCACACTTGGAGATGAGTAATTCCATGAATTCAAATCTGGCTGCGATTTAGTTTTATCACTCGCCAAACACTTTGACAGTGAAGCAGAAAATGATGGCTGTTCACTGTGTTCTCTAAATAAAGAAACATAGTTAATTCCTTTATATCACACACACAAACGTACATATGAAAAACAGACAATTTAGAAAACATCTATAAAAAGAAAAAATAAATGTTTTACTCAAATATTTGAAGGTAAAAAATCTGAACTAATAAGGACCATAGGCAGTTTGGATTTTCAAAAATGAACGAGAAAATAAGGTTCAGAAAAATAGTATACCATTCAATCGAATAACGTGGTTACAAAATATAGAAACACCTCAAATACAATACAGTACATAAAGCTGCAACATGAATTACATTTTTAAACAAAATTTAACAAAAATTACTCATATTCTTTACTTGATGAGAAGAATGAAAGATGAATGAAAAACACTCACAGCTCTATGTGTACCCTGTGAGCAATACTGCTATGCTAAGCACAAAAGTCGTATCTGCACTTTTTAAGAAAATTGAGTTAGTCACCAGCCGGTTCTTTATAACTTATTTTATCTAAATGCAATTTTTTATGGTCATTTGAGAACGGGAAATATGTTTTAAAAAATCTTGAAAAACAGCCCCCTGAATCAAATACATGGAGGCTCAAAACTTTAAGCAGCAATATCTCAGTTTGAGATCGTCTTCAGATACCACTTTTGTGCTTAGCACGGCAGAATAGCGCCGACTCCATGAGAATTGGGAGGGTTATAGTTTATGTGTTTTTATTACGAGAAGATTGGTGAAAGCTTTTGCTGGAAAAATGCATTGCTGGAGGAGGAGGTTTACTTTTATTTGCTTGAGGAGTGTCAATGAAAATTGTGAAGTTTTTGATTAACTTGTAGTCATTTGTATGAAACTCCAGATATCAAGGCAAAGACTATATTTAATGTCATAAAAGATGTTCTGGTATGTACATTTACTTTTTCAGGATTTAAGAGGATTGCTATGATGAAGACACTCCACCCTCAAATATGCGTTTGGAGTATGATGGACTTCAAAAATTGGCTTCAGTTTTATAGCGATAAGTAAAATATGTCTGCTGTACGGCTCACCAAAAAATATAATTGGAAAAATGTCCCTGGAGACAAGTGACATGGTCTATTTAAACCAGAAAATTTGCATACCAATTTTTGATTCTTAATTTTGAAAACATTATGTCATACGTAATTGGTTTGTATAAATAATATATACCAGGAAGTATGTATAATGGCATTTTAAAGGTATAAAAATCTGAAAAATTTTGCTGGGGGAGACCTTCGTACCCCTCTTACTACAGGGAATGCCATACCCCTAAGACCTTCAGTGGCATCTTGCAAACCATCCAATAACTGTTGTAAGTTGACCGCCCTGCCTCTGAGGAGCTATTACACAGTAATTAAACAAAGAAAGTTGAATGAACTTCAAAAATACAGACCAACTTTGTACAAGAGAAAGTTAAATATAATTGCTGCAAACAGTGACGTACTCAGGATTGTTTCCTGGGAGGGGCTGAAGGGCCCTGTTTCAGAAAGTTTTTAAATTTGAAGTCCTGAAGAAAAAGCTGCAGTCAAGTTTTGGTGAAATTAAGAAGGGGCTGGGGGCTATCTCATGGAAATTTCGAACAATCAAATCCAAGAAACGCATTTTAAGCAGCTCGGTTTAATCAAAGGGGTTCATCTTCATGCTTCTGGGAGGGGCTTAAGCCCCTTAGCTCCCCCGTGGGTGCACTATTGGCTGCAAAGAAAAACAAACACAAAACTTGTTCCAAAAAAGAAAAAATTCGGCTGATAGTTTTGAAATGCCTCGAGTAGTTCATTGAAACTTCATGGGAGTGCATTCAAAAATAATAGCAATATGAAGACTATGAGTATGACAGAATCATTTAGTGTAGTATATATTTGGATAGTTTTTGATTCTGTTGTTAGTTTATTTTTATGTAGTGTGCTACTATAGAAATAAGGGATCTTTGCTACTTTAAGAAATAAATAGTGCTATTTTGCTGGAAAAGTATATAAACTGTCATATTATTGCAGCGCTTATTCGCTATATTTCTTGCAGTTGTAGTATATTGTTTTATAATGTACCATAGCTATTTTATGTAAAATGAGGCACATAACTTTTAGGGTTTTAGTCAGGGTGTCAATGATTTAAATCATTTAATTTAAGTCAGTGATTTAAATTGCGATTTAAATCAATTGATTTAAAAAAAATCATTGATTTAAATCACTTTTTATTTTATTCTTTATAAAATTCTCTTACACAATCCCAATTTCATTATTTTTTCCATTTTCTTTTACAGCTTTGATTACCATCTAATAAATCAAAAAGTAATCCTACTCATCCCTCCTCCACAGATGGTGGAAGGTTACAGTCCAAATAATATGTATGCACAAAATCATAAATGACCCCTAAAATTTTCTTAAAAATTTGAAAAATGTTCCTAAAATTCCCCTAAAATTTTTAAAAAGTCAACTGCGAGCCCTGTACATATCTTACCAAAAAAAAAACATCATCATCTGGTTATTTCCGATCTCTACACTTTAACAGTTGTTGAATTTATTAATTTCTTTCTTTTTTTTAAAATTCTCATTACAGGTGAAAAAGTCATCTTTAATTGTAAAATTTTTGCATATAAATTTTTCATTGTACTTCTCATTTTATTTAAATTTCATGTAATGCTGCTAAATGTCTTTATTTTCTTTAACTTTTCTGTATAGTGTTTTATAATTTTGTTGATATTAAATGTGATTAGATTCTTATGTATTTACATTGAATCCGGTTTTACATCATAGTTTTTTGGTGAAGCATTACTTCAAAGGTGTTTTTTGAATTTTTAAAAACTTAAAGGTAAGTTGTTCATAAATGTAAATTAAGTAATAGCTGAAGTTGTTAATTAAAAAAAATAAATTAAAAAAAATCCAATTTAAATAAAAAAAATCAGATTTAAATAAAAAAAATCCGATTTTTTTATTTAAAAAAAAATTGATTTTTTTACACCCTGGTTTTAGTAATATTTGCTTGCGTAAAAAAATATTTTTGGTATTTTTGAAGCATATATTCGCAATAACTTTTGCAGTATACTGCTGCTTATGATTTTTGCTGTGCTGATTTTAGTATATGTATGAGAAATCACTGTTATCAAGAAATCGATTCTGCTCTTCATTCATTGAAATTTGAGGATCTTTGATATTTTCTTTTTAACTATGATAGTGCTTTGTGTGATAAGTTTTTGAAAAGCATTTGATTTTGTATGTTAATCTGGATTTACCTACTAGTGACAAAAGAGCATCGCTAAGAACAATGTACGCTGCTTCTTGTTGTACATTGAATTTTTGGCGATGCTCTTTTGGCACCAACAGGAAAAAGTTGCCAAAAGGGGGGATATGACTTTTGTTCCAAATCATTGTTAATTGCAGCCAAGCTTTAAATTTAAATTTAGAAAGAGAGAAACATGAATCTTTTCTTGTATCCTAATAATGCAGTTCATTAAGTTTGTCAATATCAGGAATTCGCCGTCAAACACAGTGGCGTAGCTACAGTTTCTGCCGCCCAGGGCGGTTCGTCAATTTGCCCCCCCCCCCCTTTTTTTAAACGTACATAGACTGTTTATTATTTAGACTGAGCAACGAAGAGTGCTGGAAAATCTGGGTCAACATTTTAATCTAGTTACAGGATCATTGCTCACCTACGATTTTCATCTCAAAAGATAATCATACGCAAAAAAATAGCAAATAGATTTTGAAAAAAATTCTAGAATTAATAATAAAATTTTCGCATTAACAATTTCATCGACGAAATCTTCAGGACAGGATCTTCAGGAAAAGGAAATTAAATTTATTAGTAAGTGAAAGATCTGAGTTCATGTCTCAAGGCCGTATACAGAAAAAAATTTTGGGAGGGGCCCAGTTTGGCACATTGTCCAAACACACATACATTTTTGTGTGTGTTATGAGTCTAATTTTTAGCTCTCCCCCCCCCCCCCCCGATGTTTGATGTGTGTGTATGTTTTTTTTAGTCATTTCTTTAGTCTTATTATTTTTTTGAACTGACATTTATTAGGAGTAGGGGTATCAAGAGAGATATGCAATGAGGACTTTTTTAAGTGGGGTAGAATATCCGTAATTTTAGGGGGTCAAGGGGTTTCTCCCCCGGGTAAATTTTTGAAAAAAAGTTTTAAAATTCTGTATTTTTAGGCCTTATATGGGGCAATTGAGACTTCAAAAACATGTTGGAAAAGTAGGCAAACAACAATTTCATAAATTTTCTGCATTCTTTTGCAAATTAAGATTAATCAAAGCATAAAAAATGTTTAGTTTAACAAACGATTAACATTTTGAGACAGAGAGGAAGGACTAGGGAGGAGAAAAGATTAACACACATTATCACTTGCTTACATCGGTTTTCACTATAGTTACAAAAACTACACTGCAACGTTTCTTGACGAAAACATCGTGACGTCAGCGTGACGTTTGCGTGATGTTAGCCTATGAAAAACGAGCTAGATAAAACGTCACAGCCTACTTGGCGAATTAGAGGAGATCGTTGACTGCTTGTGAGCTCTTATTGGCTCCTCCCGTAGTGACGTTCAGTGCCAAGGTAAGTTGCTGTCTGGTGTAGTAGTTTTTGATCAGTTCCCCAACTCACCGACAGACACAGCACTTAGTAACATAAAATAACCAATAGTATAAAACACATAAAATTCTTTAAAAGAAATAGTGTAGAGATTTAAAAAATAATTAACGAGAGAGTAACATTCTGGCCATTTAGTTAATTCACAGTTTAATAATTTGATAAGAAATAGGATTGAAGCACATTTAAAGGTGTTTCAAAAAGGTATTTAATGATTTTCAAAGACTCTAGAACAGTTAAAATTATTTAAAGCATTTCATTTGCACTTTCCAGTCTCTGACGTTTTAATAGTTGATTGGACAATCTTACAAAATCATTAAAACTTTGAAAGACACATCTTTTTAAGATTAAAAATAGATATTAAAAATACTTATAACGACAATTTCTTTTGCAATCACTAGTACTGAAAAAAACGAAAAAGAATACAGGTAGGGTAATATTTTTTTTCGTGCTTAACATATTAATAAAGGAATCAATTACAAAGTAACTTCTAAAATACTGAATTAGGTATTTAATGAATAGTCAGAAATGGAACATGTGAGTCACAAAAAATTATTTTTGAAAATATGCTACAAAAAATGCTGGAATATGATTTTTGCATTACGCAGAATATTTTTTTAATCAAGGAGCTGAGTTTCGCGCAACTTCATGCCCCCCCCCCATTTGTGTTAGAAACTTTAAAATTCAAGGTTTACAGCTACATTTAACAAAGTTTTCAAGGTTTTTTAAGCATTTGTAAATGGAATTTTTTTAAAGTAACTTTTGTCTAAGATTGGTGAGCGTCCAGCAAAGCAGAGGGTCTATGAACGTATCTGTTTCTGTGTGGTCTTGTTGATTGAAGACATGTTTAGCTATTTAAATTTTTGAGTTACAAATGCTTATATATGGGGACCAACAAAGTGCCCTCTTAATTGAATCAGGGCAGTGAGAAGCAATCTCAGCCTAGTCGGAAACTAGGGGTCCGCCGATAAGGGGGTAAAAATCTGAGTGGTGTAAATTTTATAAGTTTTATGGGAAAGGGGGAGGGGGCGCCGATCAAACTGACAAGTAGCTTGCCTTGAGCCTGAATTTATTTGGAAAAGAGAGCTGGAAGTGCTAATCAGGCTTGTTTTCAAAGTATGTTATGCAGCTAATGAAAATTTGAATGGCCTTTTTTTTTTTGTACTTCTTCAAATTTTCACTCGTTTAATAGAAAATAAGAAAAAAATACCTTTTTTTTGCCATTTGAAATTTAAACAAAAAAAAGAAAACTTTTTTTTCTGTTTTACATTACAAAACATTTCGAGTTTCAGGGGGGGGCGTCGCCCCCCCCCCCCTGGATACGGCCTTGTCATGGCTTATGCATCGTTTAAAGAATCACAAAACATTTTTCTTCATGAAAATAATTTTTTGTTCTAACAAACAGTAATGTAACCATTAGATATTTTAGAAGACATTTCTAGAATGGCCAGTTGGTTCACTTTTAAAGAACTAAAAACATTAATGATCATAGCAAGTAGTTTTAGCCCATCCATTATATTAAAGTTATATTGTACATCTTTTAATTAGTGAGCATGAAATAAAATTAAACAAAAAGTTTACAATTTAAATGTTCTTCAATTATAAATTTAGAAATACATTTTTTATCTAAGTCAGAACCATAACTTATGGTTCTTACACATTTGTGGTGTGGAATCACAAAATAAGTAGTATAAGTCATTTATTCGTTTGTTTACATGTCCATTTGATGAAAATTATTGTTAATCATAAAACAGAAAATCTTTCATTGTAAAAATATTGCATTTTTTACTTTGATCCATGGTTTTTTAAGGCGGAAAATTTCTATCTTTCTTTAAAGATGCAAAATAACTGCCAAAAATGAAAAATAATATTTCAATGCAAGTTGTCATACAAAATACATTATCCATTCTTTACGTTCAATAATTTTCAGAGCAAATGTCTGATGCGATCATTTTGAAATAGGTCCGCTATCTTAACTATTTCACTTTGCCCTACATTCCCCTTCTTACTTTATTTACAAAAAATTCATTAAAAATTCCCACCAGATAACAGCAATAGGAAATCGAAACAAAGGTGGAGACAGCATCTGCATTTTTTTTACCTTGTTTTTACTTTTTTCTCCCTTAAAAGGATTGTCTCAATGGCGCCCCAATTTTTCTTTCTTTTTTTAAAAAAAAATTTCTTATGCTTTATTTTTTCTTATGAAGATTGTGCCTCGATGCCGCTCAAACTCTGCGAGGTTTTTATTTTATTGTTTCCTTCTTTTTCTTACAAAGTCTACGCCTCAATGCCACTCTATAACTTTGCTTGGTATATATATATATATATATTTTCGTAACGTCTGTACCTTGTTGCCGCCCCAATATTGCTTGTTTGTTATTTGAATTTACCCTTTTCTCTTTATTGCGAGCCCTATACTTGAGGACGTCTGTATCTCGATGGCCCCCTATGTATTTTCTTGGCAATTTTTTTTATTTTTGCTCTTTTTCCTCCCGTATAAAGCCTCTGTCCTGATACCGTCCAGATTTCACACACTTTCAATTTTTTTCCTTCTTGTTGTTCCCCTTTCATTTTTTAGTGGTGCATGTGGTTTGCCGGCGTCCTTCTCATTTTGGCACCCCCTTAAAAGTGCCGCCCGGGGCGGACCGCCCCCCACGCCCCCCCTTAGCTACGCCACTGGTCAAACATACATTTCAAAATTTTGCCTCAATTTATACCAAAATTTTTTGATTTGGCTTTCCTGAATGATATTCCTTATTCTTCCGCAGACCTATTTCAATTTAATATTAATTTTAAGAGAAATGGCTAAGAGTCTTTCAATAACCATACATAAACTAACCTAGTAGGTACTGTTTTTATTTGTTAATACTTTTAGTGCATTTGATTAACAATCCGTTTTCTAAACACAACACTTGTTATAGTAATAAAAATAATCTGAACATTTACTTATGCCAGTCATTCATTTCACCATTCATCTTGATAACTTGTATAGCAGACAAGGCATCACTGAAAAACAGCAAGATTTGTTTTCAGATAGCATTACACTAAGATATTCATAATGAAATAAGTTTCAAAAATTATTACTGTCAATAATACAGAAAATACTTATTGATACACTTATGTTTACAGTCCCATGCAAGGAGGCACTGCCAGAAAGAAGATTTTGAAGGGGCATACAGAGAAATTTGGAAGGGAAAAGGGATTGGTTCAGGGATCAAAAAGGGGATTTAAAAAAAAAAAAAAAAAGGACACAATGTTGTCAAAATTTTTAAGAAATTTTTAGAACAGTAAATATCAACAAAAACAAGCACCACTATTTTGAGCAATAGATTTATTTATGTCAACTTTGTTAGGGACTGCAACCTCGACTCTCAAAAAAAAAATATTTTTAAAAATGCTCAGCAAAGAGAAAGTTGGAAATTTACAAGAAGATTATACTGTGATTGCATGTATAATGAGTGAACACATATAAACAGAGGAAACAAAAAAAGTCTTATTCAATTCAGATTTCAGAGTATTGACTTAAAAGTGATTGAAATGGGAGAGGGGGGGGGGGAGGGCAATAGAGACATTCCTCTATTTTATAACCATCTGCCAGGAAAGAAAATTTAATAGAGAACGGTTTCAAGGTACATTATAATGCAAATATTTTTGAAAATTCAAAAATTGTTAATAGAGGGTCATACAGCCAAATTTTCTTTTTCACACTAAAATATACCTCATATCAAAAGTAGTATGGCCTTCTCCACCTAAACCAGACAGGCTAGTATCTAAATCAGAAGCTAAAAGATCAAGATCTTCTATATTCCATTGTAGTTCCATACTTTAAGGATGTACGGAAAGTACCTGAAATAAAAACAGACAAAAAGTGGAAGTTGTTTCAAAATCATATATATATATATATATATATATATTTTCAAATATGATTTAAAAAATTTAGTTAAGTAATTGAATGCTTGACAAAATTTGATATTTATTATTTATGAGTGTACAATTTGTGTTTTACATTACATTATTTTGGAAAATTAAAATAGCATTTAATCAAAAAATTTTTCTAATACCATGTGTGAAAAATATAAATATAGCCTAAATGGCAAAGATTACAAACATATATACTAAAACACACTTGCTGATCAAGTTTCACAGCACAGAGATATTTGATAAGGAATTTTAACCTGCATTCATTTCGCTTTTTTAAAGTCTCCATGCAAGTTTAGGCAAAATCGAGATTTTCCAAATATTTAAAACCCAATAAATAAATCACCTCTGAAGTTTTCTTATGTTTCTGACTTTTTCGTTTTTTCTTATTTTTTTCATGCTTGTGTGAGCTTCATATTTTTTACTATTAAGAACCCAATTTCAAAAAATTAAAAATAATAAATAGATACAACAAATAAACTAAATACAAAGATAAAACTGCATTTTGATCATCTAACTAACGTTTGGTGCAGTTTGATGAATTGTTTGAGGAAATATTCAGCTGTTCAAAAGTTGAATCACAAGGAAATAGAACAAAAAATGTTTTATGTATTTCATGAAATGAAAATAGTATTAGATTAAATTTTAACTTTTTGAAATTTTGAAAAAAGATCATGAACAGAATTTATTTGCAAAAAAGACGAATAAAAATAAACACCAATATCAGATTATTATCAAGTTCATCGACTCTCGTTTAAACACAGTATTAAGGACGTGTTGCGCAATAGTTGTTAGCAGTTTACGCAACTCACTATTGAAGCATTAATTTCATAAAATAAATGAAACATTATAAAGCCAGTACTGACGCCAAGTTGACATGAAGGAAACAACTCACTTCCAATGAGATCTTAGCCCCCAAATTATGCTCTACACAAAAAATAGAACATTTTGCTTCTCATTAACCAGTTTTGAATACATCAAACAATTGAAGCAATGCATCAGAAGTCCATTGAAAAATAAAGAAATTTTATAAAAATATTTCTGAGAAAGTAAAACAAATCTGTAAAATGTAATTAAGCAATCTAATTTGCATGGTTTTTCTTGTTCGTATCTCTATTTGTTTACTATTATCACTAAAAATAACAGCATGCACGGCAGACAGTTTAATAAAGATTTAACTGTACACGCAGTTCATTTATTTTGAAAAAATCGTATCATTTCAAAAGAGTAATAATAGATTTATTCAAAAGAAGGACTTTAATACTTGATAGTATAGTTTTGTGCACACATTTACTTGTTATTCATTATATTAGTAAACATTGTAACTTGCACTGTCCTCGTGACGTCACACCAGGTATATGACGTCCTGTAGCAGACGAAGTTTCGATTCTCTGGCGTTAGAAAACACATGTCTATTTTTTGTATTTTTGATGCTTATAAATAAACTCTGCATTCTATCAGTGGCGGATTTACAAGTTTGGGCGCCCATTGCAATGCATTTTTGGGCCCTTTTAGTTTATCACGGAAGTATGTAGAACATTTATCATGTGCAATTTTAAAACTCCTAGCCGTCACTACATTCTATGTATTTTCAGGGCCGTCTAGGGCCAAGGCGGTTTCCTCTCTTTACAAAACTTGACTCTGATTCCTAGCCCCCCCCCCCCCCAGTCAGGCCCTTAGTTTCCTACTAAGGCTGTCTGACACATGGCTTCTCAGCAGCCCTGTATGTTTTAAAACGAAACCATTAAAATGTTTATCTTATAAATGTTGTAAATGAAAGATAAATTATTCATTTCGCAAGAAATTCTTTCTTTTTTTTAATCGTATTTTCCAAATTTTAGGTCTATGGTGCCGGAGAAACTTGGTGAAAACTCGTATTTGCTTTTCATTTATCATAACTCTACACACAAGTAAATTATTTAAAACTTTCCTAGTGGGGGGGGGGGGGCAAAAGGCGCCAAAATAATGCGAATTTCTTCCGCAAACAACAACAAAAAAAAATCTGTTATGGACCCCACATTACTTCCTTTTACGTGTAAATTTCTTAGTAGATGCCTTAAGTGTTAAAATAGTGTTTGGAGTGAGCAAGATAACAATTCAAACATTTACACCCCTAGTTTGCCACGAAAAAATGCAAAAAAAAAAAAGAAATTTATAGTGATTAATTTTCTAAATATCGCCGATTTTAACATCATTCAGTGGATTTTTCGTAAAATATCGCCAATAGCGCCAAACTGAACTCAAATTAAAAATATAATTCTTTTCGCCAAATTTATCGCCAACTTGGCGATATGTCGCCAAGTTGGCGTCAAATACTTGGCGATATATCGCCAAGTGGTCGCGCCAATTCATATCACTTGAGTCTGCTTTGAAATTAACACTCATTTACCCCATGAAGGGGTAAAACATCCCCTTGAAAACATGCGAATGCAACCACTAGGGGAGGTGCACAACCTCTTCAGAGGCAGAGCCTATATACCAAGCTAGAAGTTTCTACGACATATAGTTTTTGAGTTTTACGACATACCAGTGGCATATATAGGATTTTATTTCGGAGGGGGCCCATATAATCAAGCTTAGCCCCCC
>JAXGGA010017367.1:0-24510 GCA_038373865.1 Uloborus plumipes | reverse complement strand
AGATGTGGTGTCGCATCCACTAAATGCGTGAAGAAACAGTTTGAATACTTTAGGCAATTCCACGGCTCCTCCACTGAATGAAGTTGTTGAAAACTGTGTGCAAGTGAAGTCACCTTTTTTATTTTTTTTAGAAATAAACATTATGAATGTTTGATCCTAAACCGTAGAGAAGAACAAGTAAGTCCACGTCCTCTCCTGCCACGATCCCGCTCTCGTAAAAAGTACTTTTTTCGAGAGCGGTTCGGATAATCATGCAGTCTGCATCTTCCGTTCCTTTTTTAGTTTTAATGCCTTCATGGGAAAAGGCAAGACACAACTCGTTAATGAGGCGTCGTTTATTGCTCTCGTTGGCAAATAGTTTCTCCTGGGGCACTGTGATGATCGTTGAAGAGTCAAATACAATCTCACTGCTACTAAGAACAGAGTAGCGACGCAATCGTTCTGCTGTTTTAGTACTTCTGAGAGCTCCATCCTCAGGGTAACCATCAAACACCACTGCTACGTTCCTACCAAAGTGATTAAATGTGTAAGTAATATATCCATCAATTATTGAACTGATAGAATCATTTTGGCACCATATAACCTTGTGCAGAAAGTATCCTCCGTCTACTACTACAAATGTACTGGGTGTAATTGGAATGTTTTGCTCAAGTGGAGTGAAAGAGCAGAAGAAAGAAGATTTTGTTCATTTTCGCATCCCTTCATTATTGAACGAAGACATTGGATAAGGGGCCAATTCAAATTTGAAAAGTTCTTTCAACTCCTTATCCGACTGTTTCGTAATACACAATCTTTAAAAGATAATAAGTGGATCCATATCAACAAGCGTGTTGTGAACTTTAACGGAACTTGTAACTGTTCCCAAGGTGAGTACCTTTTCTTTTCTTTTCCAAGTAACTTTACCAAAAGAATTTCCAGTAAGTTTCTTCACTGATTCAATTCCTTTTTCTTGTGCTAAGTGGCAATTAATTTCCGGACCTGCCACGATTCCACTGCTGATAGACAATAGTTTTTCTGTTTCTGCAAATAAAGAATGCGTACTAAGAAAGTTATTCATCTTCTTTACATCAGCATTGTCTCTAAGGATTTGAGTTGGCCTTATATCGGCATGTTGCTCTGGTGTCGACAAAATGTTCCAAAATCGTTCCAGTTCTCTGCAAATGTTTGACATGTACACAATTTCTTTTGTCTACCGAGAAAGTACACTATTGGATATTCCGCGACCATGGGTTAAATCTCCCTGACTCTTCATGGATTTCATGAGAACCAGTCTATCCACACGCCTGACCAAAATTTATCACATCTGCGAATCGTGAAGTATTGTTTAGTGAAGTTAACAAATTCCTCTGGGACCATTCGCTGTTGCAGAGCTCTCATATCTTGTAGGTATAAGCGTGCACTTTTGGCGTAAAAAAATGACCCGCTGAGTGAAAGAATGGAAGCATTTTCCTAAGTGTGTCTTGGTGGAGTTCCCAGTCACCTGCTCTCTCAGCCTGAATGAATTTCTTAATTAATACAGTCATCCTAAAATATTGCACCCAAAGCTTTGAGGTGGGCCCTTTTCTTTCCTACTTGTCCACTTCAGCCTTACATTTCGCATTAAGATTATGAACAATTTCATTTTCATTTGCCAACTTCCATTCCTATCGTACGTACCATCAAGTGCAAAAGTGGTTGGGGGTTGAGAAAGATGCAGTGAAATGGGGTTGGTCAAAACCCCCCAATGGCTTAATACCAGTCACAACATTGTGTGAACCAGCCTCGCCCATGTTCCTGAAATTTCTATCGTGCAAGTACAAAAAAGGATGCATGGGAGCATGTTCTTGCCGCAAAGCCGGACTAAAATGTTCTGCTTTGTGCACTCGGTGCTCTGGAAAAAGTTGCAACAACGTCCATCCAGTTACAATGGACGAAGGAGACGAAAGTACTGATAACGTTTCTCTCTTAGACGAATGTCTGGAGTAAGAGCGAAAACCTTCCTTTTCTGCAGTTTCGAGATACGAACACAGCAAACAAGGACCCTCAAAAAAAGCTAAACATTGACTGAAATTAACCTTGAAGAGTTTTTAAACAATGAAAATAATATTTAAATATAATGTTAACCTTTTTTTCCATTCCTTGTATTTCTTGTCATCTAGTGCCTCTTATTCTTATTAGAAACGATTTTTTTCATTTCTCGAAAAAATCTAAAATTTCGAACATTTTTTTTTCGTAATTGTGGAAGAACTACTGAGTCCAGAGACTTCTTTTTGGGCTTAAATAAAAGCCAATTAAATTTACTATAGCTTCATGTCCATTTTTATTCTTGTAGAGTAGGAAATTATATCGATATTTGGTGTGAAATGCGATTGAAGCATAATTTTTTCACTTTTCGCAAAAAATGACCAATTTTTGAAGTTCGATATCTCCTAAACTATTGGTCCTACAGAGTGCTACTTGGGCTCAAATTACTGAAAATTTAGTGTTCTTTAAAACGGGTATTCACATGTGTAATGAAAAGTTGCATAGTTTGGAAGTTATAAGGGAAAAACTGAAAAAAGTCGGAAATTTTCGCAGTTTTTCGCGAATTCCGCAGTGAGCACAGGGTTTGGAAAGGTGCAAACTTAGATTTGAACTACCCTAGGTGACCCAAACAACATATTAAAAAATCAGAACTACATCCCGATTTGCGATTTTAATGTCTAATTTGACTGGACTATTATTAGTATGCTGAACATTATAAATATGCACGCCAATTCACAAATGATATCAATATTCTATACATTATATTATCACTAAATTCTTCTAGTCACTGTCATCAGCTGTCAAAACCGCTGTTTTTAACTTTTGGCCACCGTACTATTTCCTTGTAGTTTACAACTGATTAATATTACGTTCACTCTTTATAAAATAACTGCAGAAACATTGTATAAATTCTTCCCGTAATTTCACCAAATATTTTATCCACAGCTCGAATATGAAAGACTCTGAGAGTAGTCGCTGGATTATTTAAATGATTTATGGCTATCTCGATAGAATATACAATTATTGATCGGATTTTAAGAAAAACGAGGATTGGTTATATGGATAGTCTAATTTTTCATTGATCCAAGCATCTTTTTATTCCTTTTATAACCTTTTTATATCTTTTTTTAAATTTATGACTTTTCTAGTTGCTCAGCAAAAGTCTTGTCCTGTGAAATGAAATTCTACTACTTCTGATCCAAATGAAAATATATAAAAGGGAAAATTATTTGCTGTGTGATGCGAATATTCCTCATTTTTAAAAATTGTGGGCCGATAAGTTGAAGTTAAAATGCTAAATTGAAAAAAAATATATGAAATACTAATATTATAAGTTTACTTTGATAGCTAAAACTGCGAAATATTTTTTTTCAGGGTGAATGTGTTTTCCCTCCTTTTAGAGGTAGTCCTGGTTCAGAACTTTGGAACGAAGGTGATTTTGGTTCAGGAGATGACCAGGTAATTAATTCATATTAACGACCTTGCCTCAGTAACGTAAAACAATTATTCTTTTACTTTTCAAATTTAAGGAATTTAATTTCTTTCATGTAGTTTCAAATAAATCTCTTATAATGAATCTAGATCAAAACGCTTAAACCCGAGAGTCAAGAGGGTCGATAGTCGAATGCTTAACTTAGTCATCGGACTACCGGCAATCATCAAAAACTTTGTTCTAGGAGTATCGCTGTGGTCGTCTACGAGTTAGCGATAACCATAAAAAACCTTGCCAAGAGGCAATGTGGGGATCCTACGCTCCCCCCCCCCCTTATTTTTCATAAAAAAGGTAGAACATTTTATTTTAGTCAAGAAAAAAAGAAAACTTTCGCAGAGTTAATAGATTAAAATGATAATATTAAATGATCTATTGGAATTAAAATGATAAAAAGTATTTTAACTGTTTATATGTAAGCTTTGATGGTCAGGTTGAATCGAGGGGTTCCTAAAAATGTTACTTGAGAAGAATGTTCAGCATAACTGTTGAGATATCTATAGTGATCCGGGCACATTCACGAACCACTCTGAACTTCATTCCGCTCTTAATACAACTTTCACATTACGACTCTCTCAGGTTGTTGTCCTCGTTTTTTTTTTTTTTTTTTTTTTTTTTATAAACAGGAGTCCCTTTCTAGCATTTTAGCAAAAGATTTCGGTTCCATTGGTCTAGGTTTGAATCCGAGATAGATCATGGATATAATTGCACTTTTTCCCAATCATATCGTAAGTTGTTTGAATGCACTAAAAGCTGCAAATTCCAGGGAGATTCTTAAGGGTATGCTTGACCTGCTGAGCAAACCATATGCACGGACCGGTGCTTTGTTGTAACAAATACACCAACCTGTCCAACTTTAGCAATTCTTTAGCTGTAGAATATTCTTCTATGTTCTTATGCAAATTCTTCTTTAGGATCCTCGTGAAAAACTATCTGGAACCCGTCACCAAGGGTCCGCTGGAGATGCGTGCGTTTGCAACATATCTTTGAAGCAATTAGGAAATATCAAAACCATCAGAGGAAGGCACGGGCTACCTGGACCGAAAGGAGAGCCTGTAAGTATTCTTAATAAATTAGAATTATGTTATTGGTTATGCTTGCTGCAAACAATTCGGTATACATTAGGGCTGCGACATCGATGTCGATGTTTTGGAAACATCAATGTTTTTGTTAGAACATCGATGTTTTTACCATCGATGTTTGAGGTTCGATGTTTTTTCAACATCGATGTTTTTGGGTTCGATGTTGGTTTCGATGTCGATGTTTCATATTCCAGAAAAGAAATCCAAAGAAAACTATACGATAAGCATACTCATTGAAAAGTTTTCTTTCATCTTTAATCAGAAACTACAATATTAACCTCATTAGAAAAAAATTCTATGATTATTATCGATGTTTTGCTCTCGATGTTTCTGAAACATCTATAATTTTTTGCCGTTTTTTTATGTATTTTAGTGATTGTTATTTCGCTTTCAATATTTTTTTTTCTTCTTTTGATGTCCTTTTTTCATTTTAGCAAGAAACAGTAAAAATATGCGATGAAAAAGATTCATCTATCTTTATCCACTAGTTGAAATATCAACCAAATTGGAATTTTTTTTTTATATAATAACTTACGATGATTTATTGTCAATGATTTTTAAACATCGTTGTTTTCATTTGATATTTTTTCCGATGATGTTTTACATTTCAGCAAAAAACAAGTTTTAGAAAAATATGCGACAAAAAAGTTATATAATCGACAGTTGCAGCATATATCTTACTGAAAAAAGTTTTCTTAATTGACATCGATATCTCACGGTTGATGTTTTTCCAGGAGACAAAATATAATCTAATTAAGTGATATAAAGAGAGGTGCTTGTAATGGGGAGTAACTGAATAACTGCACATTCAAAGGTGAAAGAATTTTTTAAAAAAAGATCGATGTTTTGAAACATCGATGTTTCAAAACATCGATGTTTTTTGGTCGATGTATCAGTACCATCGATGTCATTATTTTCCAATATCGATGTCTTGAAACATCGATGTTTTGCCTTCGATGTCGCATCCCTAGTATACATCAAGTGATTGTTCGCCCAAATTATGTTCAAAGTCGTTTTTTCCGCATGCAAATGCTTTGTTTATCCTTTAGTCCTTTGCTTCTTTTTCCTCACGTGTTTCATAAAAATGAATAATTCGCACTTAACTCTTCACTTTTTCTTCCTTTTTTTTATTTTTAATCCGAAGCTTTCTTTTGAAATGCGAATCATTTTCATCATTTCCAGCCAAGTTTCAAAGTACCTTGATTCAAAAAGTGCTAGCGTTTTTAAAATCAATAATAATAAAAATAACAATACTTTTTGTTTTAATTTTAAGTGATAATTATTAGCTGTCAGTTTGATGATTGAAAAATAGTGAATTTGTTTCTTTAATTTTAGGGTTCTTCTGGACCACCCGGTCCTCCCGGACTAGGCCTTCCTGGAATGGAAGGACGGAAGGTATGAAATAAACAATTCTTATAACCTTTTCACCTAGGATGATAATACTAAAATCTTTAAGTTTCATATTGAATCATTTGCATTGTATATTATTACTGATACACATAAAGTGCTTTTCCGCCACCTTATTCATTGTAAAGCGAGTAATTTCTCCATCAACTAAGATAGATGAATGTATTATTAATTCATTACTTTTTTAGTTAATTTGAAACAATTTTAACTAGGTTTTAATATACCTGAAGCTTTTTTTTGTAGGATATTTTGCCATATGCATTGTTCCGGTATTTTATTTACTAATATTACTCAGAGGCGGGTCTAACGGTACGCGGACTGTGCGGTCGCGTGGGGTCCCGTCGACCCGTGATGCGCCATGGGGCCCCAAAATTCTCCTAGAATCTAAAATTCGAATGCACTGATTTTAGATATAACTGCAACCTGTAGCTAAACGAACGAGCTTTTTTGCAGCCGGGGACTAACATTTCCGAACATGGAGACACTTTTGAAAATATTTTTGACAATACCTATGTCAAATGCATCAGGTGAAAGATCGTTTTCTGTTTTAAAATGAGTAAAAAATTATTTACGTAGTAAAATGGGAGAAGAGAGGCTTAGCAACTTAGCCATACTGTACATTGAACAGGAACTGTTGAACCGCGTTGACACGGAAAACATAATTAATGATTTTGCTGCAATAAAATCTAGATGAAAACTTGTATGAGGCATGTAAATAAAAAATATTGGTAAACTGTATTGGGTTTCTCTCGGGGGGGGGGGGGTTCTCCCCCCCCCCTTTTTTTAGAGTGGGCTGGAGGGCGCCCCCAAAATTTTTACCGCTTGGGGCCCCTACTTCACTTAATCCGCATCTGATATTACTATCTACTTTTGTGCAAAATATACCCAAAATTTTGAGGTGTAATGCATCCGTCGTTTTTTGTAATCTAAGAACAATAACTTATGCAGACATGTTGATTACTAAATACCCTCAAAAACTATGAGAGATAAGTTTACTCAAATGAAAAGATACTGCAGTTGATTGTCTCTACTTTGTCAACACTTTTTTTTATTAATTCACTTCACAGTTTCGTTGTTACTGACCTTATAGGCGTATTGGTTTTATAATAGAGAACTCAAAAGCATCTTTATCTCTCAATAATTTTAAAACAATTTTCTTAATTATTTTACTTATTTGTCTCTAGTTTTCATTGAAATCTTCTATTGTTATGCTATCAGTGAATTGTAAAATGAATAAATACCTTTGTGCAACAAAGTAACATTAGTAAACAACGGATCAAAACAAAAATTAATCTGCTGAAAGCTTTTAAAAATCTGCAGAAAATTTAAGCATATTTGAAACATGCTTCAAAAAACCTGCAAAATTTTTAGAGAAAACGAAAAGAAAAAATGTTTTAATTTTCTGCAGATAATATTGATGCAGATTTTTTCTGTCCTCTAAAAAATCTGCGGAACTCTTTAAAAACACTTTTAAAACGAAGTATTTGCAACAGAAAGAACAGTCATCCGGGATTTTTTCTCGGATAACTTTTCATCCTAAAGATCATCCTAAATTTAAACTTTTCCAGTCTAATATTTGTTGTACTGTGGCTATACTTTGCATTTTTAACAAAACCTCTAAATGGCTGATGCCGTTGTGTAATGGTTTTTGTAAAATAACTTGTATTGGTCAATAAATCATAATCTTACCATTTTACTAGGGAGACCGTGGCGAAAGAGGTTCCCCTGGACTCATGGGGCAGAAAGGAGAGCCGGGTACCGATGGAATACCAGGAAGTCCCGGCCCTAGAGGAATGCCAGGACCTCCTGGGCCTCCTGGTTTAGCACCTGGACATACGAATCTCTTCGACGTAAGTTGTTGCATTCTGCCGACAGTAATAGAAAAGCAATGTTTAAACCAGCGTTTCCCAACCTTTTTGATCTCATCGTCCCCTTCAAGCCGCTGACTGACACCTTTCTTCCTCGAAAAAAAAAAAAAAAAACCCCACGAATTGGCGCAATTGAACATCGATATTATTAAAAATATAAGTACCTAACTTTAATTTGAAGCAAAAATGTATGCAATAAAGCAATTATAACCAATCACTTTTAAACTAAAAATATTAAAAAATAAATAAAATAATTTCAATTTTCTTTTTTTTTTTTTCATACAAAGCGAACTGAGTACATCATTGAACAGCATTTGAAGGGTAGCATTTAACTAAGACCATCAACGTACTTTTCAAAAACCGAAGTACATTTTTCAAAAAATTATTTTATTTTCTACGCTGGAGTCTCTCGGATTTAAAATCATTGAAATGTAAAATTTGAAGGAAAATAAATTTAAAATATGAAAATTCATAAAATTGACTGTGAAGGACAAAATACTTCCCGAGGCTCATCCGAGGTGCAAGGAGGAAGCTCTTGAACTTTAACTAGTGTCTTTCTTAACTTGTGACTCCGAACTCTGAACAACCGGTTTCGTACATGTTTACGATTTCGATTTCCACTACTCTTTTATTGCTACTGTTTTCTCTTCTAAATACCCATCGCCCCCCTATCACCCCAATTTACCGCCCCTGTGAGGAGCCAAGTCGCCCCCAAGTTGGGAACCACTGGTTTCAACTATAAAGGTCTGTTATATTTACAACTATGAAGATATATTTCACTGCTAAGCGGTTGGTTATTTTGTTTGTTCTTCAAATAGTTAGACGGTGCTTATGGTTCTGGATTGTATCCAAGCTCCGGGGATGGTCCCTTCGGCCCCTATGTGGGCCGACCAGGTACCCCCGGAGTTCAGGGTCCACCAGGACTTCCGGGCACTCCAGGATTGCGAGGAGAAAGAGGGTATCCGGGAGAAAAAGGGGATCGTGGTCCTTCTGGAGCTAGAGGCGAGAAAGGAGAACAGGTAATATTATTACCATAGCAGCATCATCTCATCGGCCGATGATCGGCCATTCATCGGAACCCGATGAAATTTTCATCGGCCGATGATCCAATATGTCTCATCGGCCAAACAGAATCCGAGCAGCAAAATCCGATGAGTTTTTCTCGAAATACGATGAGATTTGGAGCAATTTACGAGCAGAACAGTCCCGTGCCGATGAATTTCATCGGAAAACTTCATCGGAAGGATATCGTTTTCCGATGGAATATAGCTCGGCTTATTTTCATCGGGAAAGTTGATCGGAAGGATATCGTTTTCCGATGAAAAGTAGCTCATCGAAAACCCTGCTCGGATACTGATCGGAACAATGTCATCGTGCGTTACGGGATCAGTTTACGAGGAGTTCGATGATCGGCCGAGAAAAATCCGATGAGTTGATGCTACTTGGGTATCTTTCTCCTTCTTCCAGACAGATAACACCAGAACACACCAGTAATGCCGTATTTTTGCTGAAAATCTTTCTTTTGTTGTTTATATTGGCAATCATCTTATTTTACTGTCTAACCTTCCTACTAATATAGGTTTGACCTAATAATTTATATATATTTAATGTCAAAAATTTATTTCAAGATTATATGGGTCAAACTTTATATTGAGCAAAATGGTGTAAATTTGTCTGACGTCGTGCCGAAATTTCAATTAAATGTATTAATATTATATTTAAAAAAATAATTAAAATAAATTGTAATTACAAGAGTTCTAGTTGTTTAACCTTGATAGGTCTTCTCTGCCCCACACTACTTTCTTCTTAATACAAGATGTAGACATAATTTATAACATCCATTTTACTACAGCTTTAACCTTTTATGTCCCAAATTAATTTAGAAAATTTTGAAAAATAGTAGGGTCTAAGGCCCCCTACGGCAGAGGGCCCCTAAGAAAACTGTTTCCGATACATTTATCATCTGTCGGCCTCTTAGCGAAGTACAAGGAGTGGTACTTAAAGCTTCAGCATGATTCCAGCCATATAGGATTCATAATACTAAATTAATATAAGCGAGACTTCTGAGTCCTATCGGGGCATAAAGGGTTAAAAATAAGAGGTTCGTCTACCGACCCCTGTAAGTTTGACATTTTTGTTTTGAAGTTTACTTCAGATGAAAGAAACTTTTCCTTCTCCTTATTTTGAAATTAGGGCATACCTGGAATACCCGGAGAGAAAGGAGATAGAGGTTTGGATGGAAGAGATGGCATTCCTGGTTTACCTGGCTTAAAAGGAGAATCTGGTGAAAAGGTACCCTGAACTACTTTTACACTTGTTCAAATAACCCCTTACCCTATTTAACTTCCCGAATAGTTTTTTTAATTTGTTAGGGTGTTCTTCCCTTACTCTAAAGAATTTTTAACTTCTCTGATAAGAATATTTTTCTTAGTTTTTAGGTTGTTTTACAAATCTTTAATTGTTAGAATGCACTGAAATATTACGCCAAATAATTTAAAAGAACAAATTTGCTAAAATTTACTTTTTTTGCATGGTTTTAAAGTAGTTGTTTTAGCAGATTTTTTGAAATAATTTGGGGCCGAGGGCTGGTGATGATTGATGATAGAAAGCCAACGTTTGGATACGGCAAAATGCTCGGGTTTAGTTTTGGACAATCTTTACGTTATTTCACACGTCTCCTTTTTATCTTACGAAAATTAAAATCTATTGTAACATCTGTTAGAACAACGCATGGTTCTGTTTCAAGGAGTTCGAGGATACAAACGCAATTAGCGGACAAAGAATGCCCAAGCTTTGAGAAAAGTAAAATGTTCGCACTTGCTATAATGTTCACTGATATCTCTCTTCTTGCCAATCATTACAGCACTTATAAAGTCAAAAACCCCTCTCCATTAAGGGCATTAATATTAATGAGAATTTGCATTGCTATTATATTCCTTTATAGTCGTTTCAACCTCCATCTGAAGCATGAGTTTGAGACATTCTATTTTTTATACTTCTTGGTATAAAAGTTACCCTAATATTACCACTTATTAAGTCATTATTCCATCATTACTCAAATACACAGTTGTCTCAATGGGGCGTTTAAAGTGCATAAAGACCATATTATCAGTGCAAAGGAAAACGTTTTCATGCTGTCCGAAACCTCTAAGAACGTATCATCCTTTAATTTCATTGCAGCGTTAACGATAGATTAGGGTTGAGTTGGCGGCAGGAACAAGCTCAGAGAAACTGAGTTATCAACATTTTTCATCTGGGTAATGATTAAGTGCAGAACGGCAATTGAAAAATAGTACATTGAGACGTCAACTTTGATAGGAGGTGCTTAAGACAGATGCAAAAGGGTTTCCAATTTTCGACTCTGATTTTGCTAATCAGCTGCTCGCGTGCGGGGAATTTACTTTTTATATATCTGTACCTTAGAACCAGAACGACGTAAGTCCAAAAATGGCGATTTTCACTTTATTGCTTCATCGTGTGTAGAATCCTTATTCCGCATCGACCCATGAGAACGTTACTCTATAAAACAAATTCCTTCACAATTGGAGGGCTTGGGAGATGAAGGGATTATGTGACAAAACAGAAATTGAGAGTAGTAAAAGTTAAAATTTTTATTGTTGTAGTTGGTGCAGCTTTTTTTGTTTTCTGATTTTGTCGTTAGTGTGCGTATGAAATTGGTCTAATGACATCTACTTTTTGATGTACCAAGTTTTATTTGCTTACCTGTATCCATTGCTTCCCATTGTCCAGAGGGTTCATTTTTAAAAATGTAACATAGCCCCTTCATCCTCCAAGCCCTTCAATTATTTAGCATATTAAAACAGCACTAGTCCCATCTTTTGCATGTATTCGGCAATCGTTTTCGCCCTCAGCTAAAAAGTTACGAAAATGGACTTAGCTAGTCTTGGTGGTTCTGAGATACAGATTATATATGTATATAAAGTTCATTTTTACTGGTGATTTAAATACTCCAGTAAAAAAAGAGCAGGTTATCCCGCCAACCTGTTAAAACAGTGACGTAAAGCGCTCTCTACATTCCTTTTTGATTCAACTTTTTTTTAAGCTTTGAGCATTCATTTAAGCATTCAGAAGAGAAAGTTTCGTTTGCATGGTTGCTCAACTTTGCAGATTTCTGGTTAACAACTTTTGCAGTCTCCGTTTATAAAACGTTTGCAATCAAATTTCAAACAGCTTTTGGTTTGGGAGGAAGATTTTGTCACTTATTTTTCATTTGTTCGAACTTTAACACCCAATTATTGTTTCTTTTCCTTGATTCAAATATTTCTGCCGTTTTTTATTAAGACAATAATGAAAAACTCATACCTTTATTTATTTTACTGACGAATAATTCGTAAAAATAAAAATTAATTTTTTGACAGATTTTAAAATTATAATGATTTTATAATTTAATTAATTGTACACCTTAGTTACATTGATACATCCAAGAGTATATCTCGTCATGCGTACTTGAGAATTTTCAGGCTACATTATGCTCTCAGCATTTACTTGGTGTTTGTTTCGTTTATGTTTTGTTTCGTTTATTATTATTATTTGTTTATTCTTTCTTTTTTCTTTGAGTCAGTAATATTTTTTTTTCAGTTAAAAATTTAATTTGCTCAGAGCAAAATTACGCGAAAATTAAAATAAAGCATATACAATGCTTCAAAAACATTTTGTCATGTGTAGAGAATTAACTTATAAATTTAGAAACCCGCTTCAAGCTGCCATTCTTGATTCATAACAATTCAAGAACCTTAGCTTTTCAGAAATGAATTTAATTAATTTTATTATTTCATTATTTTTTAGGGTGACCGAGGACCACCCGGTATCGGTACCCCTGGTCCACCAGGTCCACCTGGCTTGAATGCAGTTTATAGAGGGGCAGGAGATGACCTAGAATATGGAACTCTCGGACAAAAGGTAATAAAGATTTCAGAGGACAATTTCAATGTCCTTATTTCCCATAGGTTTTGACTAACTGAATTTTCAAACTTGATTTGACTTTGGACTAATCTGTATGCTGTATAAATTACGATTCGGTTAACAGTGGTAAAGAACTCGATGACGTGCTGTGGCTTTATGCGTGAACGCTGCAACACTCCCCTCGCAACTTGTAAAGGATCAACTAAATATTGAAGTTTTCCTTTTGAGTGCATTCACTTCTAAATAGATATGTTACCGTTAAAATATGAAATTCGTTATTTTATAGAATACCTAGTTATTCCATGAAATAACTAATCGTGTCCGTTAAAGTGTAAAACTGTCGTAAACTGTTTAACTAGTTATTTCATAGACTAACTATCTGCAGCCCGTTAAAGTGTAAAATAATCTATATTAGTATACAGGGTGAGTTTGATCGAATCTGCAATACGAAAAGGGGTGATAGAAGAGCCCAAGTGGAGTATAGAACCACCCATTAGCGGTGTCAATTCTTAACCGTAACCGAGTATTATTATATTTAAGAAAAATTCGCAAAAAAACAAAATTTTGAGAAAAAGACCGATTTCTGAACTTCCTGTCAAACCTACATACAAAATAAGTACATATTTGGAAAGAGCAGACAAAATCCTTTAAAATGACATTTTTTTTCATCAAGATAGTCGCACTTCACAGTGAGTTACAAGCTTTCAAACACTGGAAACACTCAAAAATGAAATTTCATCAAACTTTTCAGTCAAAAATTTCAGAAACAACCGTATGAGCTACAACCGGTCAAATGCACCAAAAACTTTCCCATTTCACTAGCTTTCAGATGATACAACAGAAAATCATATTGGGCTTCAAGTTCAGCAGATATTCTGACTTTTGTTTGAAACAGTATGAAAATCGCCCTTTGTCAGAATATGGAAACCAGCAAAAAGTCAGACCTTTATGTTCTAAATTTTCTATTTCATGTAAGTGTACTGGTTTATTTATTCAAGAAAAGGAAAATTTTATAACTAAATATTAAATTGTAACACTTTATTAAGTTAATAATCACAACAGAAGATAACAACACGTAGAAACAAAGGAAGCATTACTTTAACGCGCTTTTCACAAAGAAAAATTCAAAATTAAATAAGTTACACTAACATCTATGAGTACATTTACATGTAAACAATCCTCAAAATTTCATAGAGATACTGAAATTATCATCCCCCATACCGGATAGATGCCCTTGGCCTTTTAAGAGCAAAAACTACCGTCGCTCTCAATGAAATTTCATTTCTCATTTTTGCTACTGCTCCATCAAGCCAAATGCGCAAGTCCTGCAAACTGGTTGCATCTGAGCAGTAAACTGCTTGTTTCAAGAATCCCCAAACAAAGAAGTTCACTGGCGTCAGGTCTGGCGGTCTAGGTGGCCAAGGAATAGGACCCAAATGACAGGATGAATGGACTCAATGAAATGAAATTTCATAGAGAGCGAGGGTAGTTCTCGCTCTTAAAATCCCAAAGGCATTTATCCGGTGTGAGGGATGATAATTCCAGTAGCTCTGGGAAATTTTGAGGATTGCTTACATGTAAATGCACTCATAGATGTTAGTGTAACTCATTTAATTTTGAATTTTTTTTTTTTTTTGTGAAAAGCGCGTTAAAGTAATGCTGCCTTTGTTTCTACGTGTTATTATCTTCTCTCGTGATTATTAATTTAATAAAGTGTTACAATTTAATATTTAGAAATAAAATTTTCCTTTTCTTGAATAAATAACCCAGTACACTTACATGAAATAGAAAATTTAGAACATAAAAGTCTGACTTTTTACTGGTTTCCATATTCTGACAAATAGTCCGTGGAGTTAGTGCAAACATATTTCACTTCCGGATACCAGTCTGAAATTTTATGTGGGGCTTAAATTCACATAGGAGGACAAAAAAGCGCCGGGAGACACTTGATCGGAGGTCAAGGTCATTCCGTGATGACGTCATCAAAATGGCCGCTTTTACAGGTAAATACGTTCGTTTAACTGCTTAAAACTACATCATAGATTGAAATATTGCGAAACTCAAATATATCGTCTGAAAGCTCTTTAAAAGAGCTATTTAAAAAGATTTAATTTTTCTTTTTGAGGTCAAGTTCTCACCTGTAATGACGTCATCAAAATGACCGCTTTTACAGGTAAATACGTTTGTTTAACTCCGCCTAAAACTCCATCATAGATTCAAATATTGCAAAACTCAAATATATCATCTGAAAGCTCTTTAAAAGAGCTATTTAAAAAGATTTGATTTTTCTTTCTAAGGTCAAGGGCTCACCTGTGATGACGTCATCAAAATGGCCGCTCTTACAGGTAACTGCGTTTGTTTAACTCCCCCTAAAACTCCATCATAGATTCAAATATTGCAAAACTCAAATATATCATCTGAAAGCTCTTTAAAAGAGTTTTTAGAAAAAAATAATTTTTCTTTCTGAGGTCAAGGGCCCACCTGTAATGACGTCATCAAAATGGCCAATTTTACAGGTAAATACGTTTGTTTGACTCCCCCTAAAATTCCATCATATATTTAAATATTTCAAAACTCAACTATATCATCTGAAAGCGCTTTAAAAGATCTATTTATAAAGATATAATTTTTCTTTCTGAGGTCAAGGGTTCACCTGTGATGACGTCATCAAAATGGCCGCTTTTGCAAGTAAATACGTTCGTTTAATTGCTTAAACTCCATCATAGATTAAAATATTGCAAAACTCAAAGGTATCATCTGAAAGCTCTTTAAAATAGCTATTTAGAAATATTTAATTTTTCTTTCTGAGGTCAAGGGCCCACCTGTAATGACGTCATCAAAATGGCCGCTTTTAAAGGTAAATACGTTTGTTTAACTCCCCCTAAAATTCCATCATATATTTAAATATTTCAAAACTCAACTATATCATCTAAAAGCGCTTTAAAAGATCTATTTATAAAAATATAATTTTTTCTTTCTGAGGTCAAGGGTTCACCTGTGATGAGGTCATCAAAATGGCCGCTTTTGCAGGTAAATACGTTCGTTTAACTGCTTAAAACTCCATCATAGATTCAAATATTGCAAAACTCAAATACATCATCTGAAAGCTCTTTAAAAGAGCTATTTAGAAAGACTTATTTTTTCTTTCTAAGGTCAAGGGCCCACCTGTGATGACGTCATCAAAATGGCCGCTTTTACAGGTAAATACGTTTGTTTGACTCCCCCTAAAACTCCATCATAGATTCAAATATTGCAAAACTCAAATATATCATCTGAAAGCTCTTTAAAAGAGCTATCTGGAAAAATTTAATTTTTCTTTCTAAGGTCAAGGGCCCACCTGTGATGACGTCATCAAAATGGCCGCTTTTACAGGTAAATACGTTTGTTTAACTCCCCCTAAAACTCCATCATAGATTCAACTATTACAAAGCTCAAATATATCATCTGAAAGCTCTTTAAAAGAGCTATTTAGAAAGATTTAATTTTTCTTTCTAAGGTTAAGGGCCCACCTGTGATGACGTCATCAAAATGGCCGCTTTTACAGGTAAATACGTTTGTTTAACTCCCCCTAAAACTCCATCATAGATTCAACTATTGCAAAACTAAACTATATCATCTAAAAGCTCTTTAAAAGAGCTATCTAGAAAGATTTAATTTTTCTTTCTAAGATCAAGGGCCCACCTGTAATGACGTCATCAAAATGGCCGCTTTTACTAGTAAATACGTTTGTTTAACTCCCCCTAAAACTCCATCATAGATTCAACTATTGCAAAACTAAACTATATCATCTAAAAGCTCTTTAAAAGAGCTATCTAGCAAAATTTAATTTTTCTTTCTGAGGTCAAGGTCCCACCTGTAATGACGTCATCAAAATGGCCTCAAATGACGTCAGCACAGGTGGGCCCTTGACCTTAGAAATAAAAATTAAATCTTTCTAGATAGCTCTTTTAAAGAGCTTTTAGATGATATATTTGAGTTTAGCAATATTTGAATCTATGATGGAGTTTTAGGGGGAGTTAAACAAACGTATTTACCTGTAAAAGCGGCCATTTTGATGACGTCAGTACAGGTGGGACCTTGACCTCAGAAAGAAAAATTAAATCTTTCTAAATAGCTCTTTTAAAGAGCTTTCAGATGATAGATTTGAGTTTTGCAATATTTGAATCTATGATGGAGTTTTAAGCAGTTAAACGAACGTATTTACTTGTAAAAGCGGCCATTTTGATGACGTCATCACAGGTGAGCCCTTGACCTCAGAAAGAAAAATTAAATCTTTCTAAATAGATTTTTTAAAGCGCTTTCAAATGATATAGTTGAGTTTTGAAATATTTAAATCTATGATGGAGTTTTAGGGGGAGTTAAACAAACGCATTTACCTTTAAAAGCGGCCATTTTGATGACGTCATTACAGGTGGGCCCTTGACCTCAGAAAGAAAAATTAAATATTTCTAAATAGCTATTTTAAAGAGCTTTCAGATGATACCTTTGAGTTTTGCAATATTTTAATCTATGATGGAGTTTAAGCAATTAAACAAACGTATTTACCTGTAAAAGCGGCCATCTTGATGACGTCATCACGGGAGTTAATGACCCCTGATCAAGTGTCTCCCGGCGGTTTTTTGTTCTTATATATGTACCTAAGCTCTGTACCAAATTTCACACTGGTATCCGGAAGTGAAATATTTAGGCTATTTTTGTCGCTAACTCCACAGACTAAAAGGGCGATTTTCATACTGCTTCAAACAAAAGCCAAAATATCTGCTGAACTTGAAGCCCAGTATGATTTTCTGTTGTATCATCTGAAATCTAGTGAAATGGGAAAGTTTTTGGTGCATTTGACCGGTTGTAGCTCATACGGTTGTTTCTGAAATTTTTGACTGAAAAGTTTGATGAAATTTCATTTTTGAGTGTTTCCAGTGTTTGAAAGCTTGTAACTCACTGTGAAGTGCGACTATCTTGATGAAAAAAAATGTCATTTTAAAGGATTTTGTCTGCTCTTTCCAAATATGTACTTATTTGTATGTAGGTTTGACAGGAAGTTCAGAAATCGGTCTTTTTCTCAAAATTTTGTTTTTTTGCGAATTTTTCTTAAATATAATATTACTCGGTTACGGTTAAGAATTGAGACCGCTAATGGGTGGTTCTATACTCCACTTGGGCTCTTCTATCACCCCTTTTCGTATTGCAGATTCCATCAAACTCACCCTGTATATCTCGCTTTTTAGCATAAGGAACATCTACGTGTCGTTTAAAAGTATGGAAAGTAGCGGGGAAAACGTTAATTTCAAATTCAAATAAAAATAATTTTTGAAGGACGGTAAAAATACCAAAGCATAAAACAACGAGAATACATTTTTACCATATACTCTCAAAATGTCGACGACGTTTCAGTAAATACCATTTATACGCAACATAAATTATATACTTTGCTTCTTTTTCATTTTAATTGTCTATCATTAGTTTTTTATAGAATATCTAGTAATTTCATTTCAGATACATTGTTTATTTTACACTTTAACTGTCTCTCATTAGTTAATTTAGAGAATAACTAGTTATTTCATAGAATATCTAGTTAAAATGTCAAATTATTAACATATTTCACACTTTAACGGACACGATCAGTTATTTCCAGGGCCGTCATTTGAAGTTTTTCTAGAGAGGGGGGGGGGCAAAGGGTCCAAACACAATACAATTTCATCGGAAAACGTAAAAAACCACGCCCACTTATATGTAAATACATTGATTTCTCAACGCAAGGAGGGGGGCAATTGACCCCCCTAAATGACGGGCCTGGTTATTTCATGGAATAACTAGGTATTCTATGAAATAACTGCATTATATACTTTAACGGTAACATATATAACATGATTCCAGTTACATAGAATGCACGTTGACAAAAGAATTAGTGCATCTATTGATTTGTTCCACGTTTTCTTTATTATTGTACTTTTCAGCTTTTGTATCATTTTTAGAAATAATTAAGAGCAAACAATTTATTAATCCAAACAAAATGTTATTGAGATTAATACTACCACTGTATTTATCGAAACAATGCACATAAAAAGCATTATTCGCACTTTTCCACTTTTTCGCTGATGCAGTTTTTTCCCGCCACTTTACAACGTTATTTGAAACATAATTAAGAGTACACTCGTATACAAGGCAACACTTTTCAATAAATTAGGAAACTTCCTTATTTCATCTAATGTTGCGTTTATTGAACATTTTAAGCTTGTAATAAGTACTGTACGTCAGAACCAGAACGACGTTAGTCCAAAAATCACTTTATTTCTGCATTGTATATAGAATCATACTCAGCATGTTACTCAGCCCATGAGAACGTTATTCTATAAAAGAAATTCCTTCATAATTATTCAGCAGCGTTAAAAGAGCGCCACTTCCATCCTTGGCATACAATCGACAATCGTTTTCACTCTCTGCTGAAAAGTTATGAAAAGGAAATTACGTTAGTCTGGTTCTGAGGCAAGGGCGGATACTAGGGAGGGGCATCTCCCCTCCCTCGAGGGTTATTGCACCAGCAATATTTCGGAAATAATGTTCTAAAAACGCAAGAGATTTGGATCAGAGGTTTTTCTCTTGTAATTTTACGAAATTAAAGTTTAAAAACTGCGATATTCAAAGATGTGGCAGGGAATGTTCTTAACATTAACCTGGAATTATTAAAAAGTTGGAGTTCAAAAAACACGAACTTTAGTATACCTTTTGTAACGAAAAAAGGGAGTTTCGTTCGAAGGCCTAAACTAATCCTCGAACCTACGTTCGAGGACTTCCTTTTTCTCCCCTCCTTGAATTAACATCTATATTTTAGTTGTTTTAAATCGAAATAGTGAGACAGCTCCCCCCCTAATAAAAGCATATTTTAAAATAGATACGTAGTAAGAGGTAAGTAAAAGAATTAATCGCCCCCTCCTTGAAAATTTCTGGATCTGCCCTTGTTCCCATAGTTGAGCTATAAGAGACTCTTAGTAAAATGGAATTCGTAAATTTGTCATTTCGTCGTAAAAATACAGTTCTCGTATTTTTCGTAGGGTGATCGAGGAGATCCAGGACCTCAAGGTGAAAAGGGTGAACCCGGTGATAAAGTAAGTTCCCTTGTGTATATTTATCTGTATGTAAGTAGCGTCACTAAGGGGTGCGAAGAAAGATGTCCGCATCGGCTAGGGTCATGACTACGATGGCTCTATACGTCCCGTTTTGAGCGGAACAGTCCTGTTTTCAAGTAACCTGTCCCGCTATCCCCACATATTGGCGTGGGAAGCTAAAATGTCCCGTTTTCTAAACTTACAGAGTAGAACACTAAACACGTTTCAACCGAAAGTCGTTGGTTGGAATTAGTTGAATATTTTTAAGCGGTGTAGCTAGCCCGGGTGTCACCCGGGGCGGTATTCTGTGGTATCACCCCACCCTCTCACCTCAACCAACGGGGGAAAAAACGCAAGTCACCCACCGCAAAAAAAAAAAAAATGGTTCGCCGAAACCGAATTTAGGTTTTTCAGAAACTCTTAAATACATTTTGGGTGTCACCCCCTCCCTATACCAAAGGCGTGTCAGCCGGCTCAAATGCCCCTAGGGAGACTAATGTGTTTGATAGGGGAAATATTTTTTTCATGTTAAGGAAAAAACTCAGAATTGAAGCACTTATATTTTTTACAAACTGCTTAATCCATTTTAATGTCACACTCTAGCGGGGTGTCACCTTACTTACCTCCCCCCCCCCTCCCCGATTTTAATTCTGAGTATAATTTTTGATATAACTTAAAAACATGGGAGAAATATTTCAGAATTGAAGTATTTACATTTTTCATAAACTTGAAAATCTATTTCGGGTGTCACCCCCCAGACGAGTGTCACCAGGGGCGTCCATCCTCCCCTTTAGTGCTTCTTGGGTGGTGGGGGGCCTATGCCCTCTTATGCTTTCCGCTTGGAAAATAAGAATCGTTTTCCCCCAAGACATATTTTTGCACATGTTTTCAAACACTTGCACTTTCATAAATTTCATATTTTATTTATGCTTATTGATTTTTTTTTTTTTTTTGTTAATGCTTAACGCTTTACTTTTTGTTATCCTAACAAGGGCGTAGCTAGGGGGGTGCAGGGGGGTGCAGCTGCACCCCTTAGATCATAGCCAATGGGAGGTCACTGTGACCTCCCATTTTATTTATTTTTTTGACAAACGATTTTGTCCCCTTTCATGCTTTTCATTGTAACATGCTGGTGCAGACAAATAAGTTCGTATTTTATTACTCGGTGAAATTTGGAATTTCATTCGGTCATTGAGAGTCCCCCTCCCGCTCGCCTCCTCTCCCACCAATAAATTTTATAGTAAGCTTGCCTTTTTTTAGGAGAAAATTTTTAATTTACCGAATGAAACTCAGAACTTTACTGAATGATAAAAAATAAATAAATAAAATACAAGAATGCATACTTATCTATGTCTACCAAAAGAGACGTGAGGCATCACGAAAATAAATAAATTAATTAATTAAAGAAAAAAAATAAATAAAATAAAGAAGTTCAGCCTTGCAATACTGTCTCACTGTTTTCAAATTTCATCAGCCAATTGGTATCGGATAAGAACTTTTTGGGAGGTCACGGTGACCTCCTATTGGGTAGCCACTGCTTGCACCCCCCTAACGTGAGTCCTGGCTACGCCCTTGTATCCTAAGTACTCGCTCTCTCTCTCTCTCTCTCTCTCTCTCGTAGTGCTGCCATCTAGTTTTATACGATCAAAACTACGTCGTATTTTCTTCAGAGAAATTTTGTTTTCACTTATTCATAAATCCAAGATCAGTAAAAAAATTTCTTCTTCTTCCATACCAGGAGAAAATAGCAGTTACAGTGCTCCACTTTTTACTCCACTAAAAAAAAATTAATTTCCACTTTTTTCTTTATTATTTTTTTTACGTAGAGGTTTACTGTCAAAAATAAAAATGTTTCAAAGCAAGTTTTACTATACAATACATTGTTCTTTCTAAATGTACTATAATTTTCAAAACAAATTTTCAATTTTTTCATTTTGGATAACGTAAGTTGTCTGAGCTATTTAACTTTGTTCCACTTACAGCCCCCTAATTCAGCATACTTTTAATTTTCTTTACCTATTTATTTTGATTTTTATTCTTTTTTTTTTCTTTGAAGGCGGGGAGGAGAAGAAAGTACAGTCATTTTACGTAGCAAACTCTTTCTGTAAACTTTTCTATATTTTCTATGTGGATATCGATACTTTCATTAAATGTTCCTTTCCAGTGAAAATAGTACTATTTCATATTTCTTAGGGTGATCGTGGACAACGAGGCAAGCTTGGCAACGTCGGTCCAGCCGGGCCTAAAGGAGACCCGGGGGTACCAGGACCTCCAGGACCTCCTGGTATTACTTCTGTGCTGTCTCAAGAAGGAGAAACACCAGTGGTAAAAATGTTTTTTTTTTTTTTTTTATAATTATTATTACTTACTTATTTATTTTAGTTTTTTTCTTAGGTATAGCAATATTTCAAACTCTATAAAAAACAATTGTGATAAATTAGTTTATAATGGTTTTAAAAATACGGATGATTTTTTTTTTTTTTTTACAATGCGTGCTGACTCGTTAGAATCATTCCGTTACTTAAAAAAGAAAAAACAGAAGAAATTTAGATTTAGTTAAAACTTTGTTTGATTCGGAGTTTGAATTAGTTTAATAAGGAACAAAGATTGACTCAAATTAGCTTTAATTGAAGCTGCACGTAATACCTATTATTAATTTTATTTATTTCTTAGTTTCTCAAAGGTGAAAAAGGTGAAAGAGGCAGAAGAGGCAAAAAAGGAAAAATTGGACCACCAGGTCCGCCAGGGCCGGTTGGACCAATGGGAGAAATAGGCTTACCAGGTTTTCCGGTAAGTTCCTTTGAAGGGATTTTTTTTTTCTGTCCTAAACTTGTCTTATCGCTTACTATTAAATGTCCGTTTATCTATATACATAAAAGACTACTTTTGTATGCGTATGTCCGGGGTAAACTTCAAAACTACTGGACCGATTTTAACCATTTTTTCACCGTAGATAGCTACAGTAACAGGGAGCAGGATAAGCTATAATTTATTTCTAAAAAGCTTAGTTTAAAAATGTTATTATGGAAAATAGTAAATTTCATATAGTTTCCCCATTAAATGTTTAAATTTTCAGTCCATTGTTGCAAAAATTTATTGTCTGGTAACAACAATATTAATGGTGATCATAATTAAAATGTGAACCAAGGCTTCTCTGGAGTAAGTATGAAATTTAGTGCTTTCTTAGGATTTTTAGATTCATCTATGCCAATAATCGCTAAAAGACTAAATAAAAAGATAATTGATTTTGGCAACAGTTAGAAAATAGAAAGTGTTTATAGTCAAATTTTTTTTCTAAATTAGGTATACATAAGATGTTTTTACCAACTGAGTTTTCACCATTGATGTCACAAGGACAGAAACTAATATTTGGACAAATTTAACGTGCAATATTTGGGGTATAACTTTGATATACCCCCCCCCCCAAAAAAAAAAAAAAAATTACGCGCCAAATCTGGCACGTCCTACGGACTTTTTAGGGTTGCTGTTTCTTATTTTGGTGTTGCTAATTAAGGTTTTTTCAGCTTTTAGGTTTTTGCTGTTGCCAAATTTAGTATTTTCTTGCATTTTGTACCATTTTGAGTTTTTGTGGCAACAACAAAAACGGGTATTTTGTTTGGTGAGAAAAAAAAGTCGCCAAATATCCGATTTGGGGGGGGGGGGGGGGTAGATCAAAGTAGTTCCATATTTGGAAATGATTGACTCCAGAATGATTGATACTGCACACATATATTTATTTTTAAAAATACACCAAGCTTATAACATTTTCTATTTACCTAAACATTATTTGTAGCTTGCATTTGTATTAAGGGTGCGTAATCCAGTTTTTTTTTTTTTTAGCTTATCCAGACATAAAATAACCATTGTTTACAGAAGTAGCCATTTATGTATATGGATGTGCACTTTAATGCTGAAAAAATTATGAATGAGTTTCACTAAAACACATTACCCGGCAGAAACCCGGGCAGGACCGGGTACCCAGCTAGTTACCCAGCTACCCTAGCATAATAAGAGAGTAGTATACATATGTTCAAGGTTTTTCATTATTGACATAACTTTATTGTTTTCTTGGCAAGGTGAAGTGCAAACTGCCTTGTAATTCAGTTAGCACTGCATGTATCCATTTTTTGGTCTGTGCAACTCCGTTGGACCTGTTCTAATATGTTTTGTATGTTAAGAACAATGTACTTCTGATTGTCTACTTTTTAAAATTGTTTGACCTGTACAAAAATATTTACAAGAAATATACCATGGAACCATTAACTGAACTTTTATCATAGTATTTTCGCAGAATCAGGTTTTTAATTAAATAATGAGAACGTATTTAAACCGTTATCTCATGATAAATAAAAACTTCCGTGATCATCAATGTCGTATTCGATTTAGTGCTGCTTGAAAAATTATAATTTTATTATGCAATCGTTGCTAGATTTCAAAGTACGATAAACACTTTTCGTCTTTAAGTTTATTAATGATTTTCTGTTAATGTATTTTTATACTTTCTTCCAGTAGCAAGAATATTTTCTAATGATAAAATATGTGTTCGTCTTAAAAATCTTAGTCTGGTCATCTTGCCCTTGCAAAAACAAAATAAATAAATAAATGAATCATAAGAAACAGAAATTGTTAGGTCA
>JAXGGA010017366.1:0-24511 GCA_038373865.1 Uloborus plumipes | reverse complement strand
AAATACTAAATAAAATAATATATCACAAATGCAAAAATACAATAAAATATCACAAATATTTACAAAGTAAAATGCGAAAATTCACATTTTGTCTAAAACTTCGGCATTAGCTCTCGCGACGGACGAACCCATCTCGTGCTGTGTGTCCACAAACAGCTTTAGCCGCCTCTGGCATCAGCTTAACATATCGCACACCTAGAAGAATACTGTCACAACTCAGAAACAGAAAAAAATAAGGTGACTGAAAATACTGATATTGTAAAGCAGTTAGTTATGATGCAGTCTATAGCACATTTGGTTTGAACTTTTCGGCTCACTTGCTTTTATAATGCTTAAAAAATAAACGTTTCTCTTTGACTTTTAAATCATGGTTTCGGGAATATTACCGAACATTCAGAATTTTAACTTTTGAGTTGTGACAGTATTCTTCTAGGTGTGCGATATCTTTCTACGCCTTGAGTGTGATTTGGGAATTTCAAATGTTCCAACGGTTCCAATTCACTAATTGATAATCTAAGAACTCGATTGGCTGTAGTGATCCATCGTGAGGGATTTAGACAATCAGGGTTTCTATTTGCTAAAGTAAAGTTGCATTCACCTTTTCTAACGCTATAACGCATTTTCAGTAGATAGCGTTGATATGTGCTTACCTTCTTCAGATCCAGATTGGACAACTCCCCTATTAACTGTATATGTTTAAAAGAAGTAACAGGCTGTTTGGTGCACGTAGCAAGTCGTTTTCCAATATCTCCAGAAGTTTCCCTGGTCTTGCAATCGTTCCATCCATTTCATGGAAAAGATGGCGCAGAGGCAGCTCCTTAGCGTAGAGCAGACATAACAGCCACTGCAGAGGACGTTTTAATGTTTACTCCAGTCGTCATATAACATCTGCGCTATGACCTGTGTTCACTTTCATGCGATCACACCCTATAATTTTAATGCTTTCCATTTGTGCATTCTGCTCTATGAAACTAGAGACTATTGCCTCAGCAATGTCTTGTGATGTTGCTTATATGTTCTTCTGTCAGGAGTCTTCTGTAGTACTTGCTGTCACTGTCGACTACTTGTGTTCAAGTTTGCTATTTTCGACCATCATAATATATTCCCTCTAAGTAACGATGAGCCTGATTAATCTGATTATCATTTTGTTCGAGTTTCCTACTAGTTTTTGTTTATTCTGTATGGATCTTACTTCGATCTATTACTTTATATCGGTCGATTGGCAACACGAGACCAACATCGTGCAAAACTGGTGTTGTCAGTGCAGCAGCCAATCTATCTGAGATTCCGATCTGATCGCAAGCTTTAGCAAGTGAAGGTGGAGAGATTGTCCTTTTCTTGCGTTTTATATTTTCTTTGCCTTAGTCTCAATTAGTTTTTCATCATGTATGCACCCGTTATCCGTCACACTACCCAACGAGTGAGATTGCTCCTCGATACTGTCAGTATCGGCAAAATTGAATGTATTTTTCCTCTTTATGATACTCAGCTTATTTACTCTACTTTTCTCCTCCACGCCCCACCTCTTAGCATAGAGCCTTAGGATCCATCATCCGGGGGTCCGCGAAGCGGGCCCCCGCAGGGAAGGGCGCGGGAGTTATTTACTCTACTGAGAATACTACTTCCTCTATTTTAATTTTTCTCCTCAATTCCGCCGTCTCCCCCTTGTTTATACCACCGATTTTGTATCTTTCTTGGTCCTGTTTGATCATGCAGAAAAATGCGTTCCCTTGCCGGAACTTTAAATTCTTTTGGACATTTGCAGTTTAAAGACATGTCGAAGCACTTACATTTGCTGAGATCAAATAGGCTGTTGGCTTTATTACGAAAGTCAGTCAGTCTCCGTCAATAGTTCATATTAAGTTTAGTCAACAGTGCAGCATAGCTAGTAACAAAGCCAATAGGATGCTTGGGTTTATAAATAGATCTATTTCAAACAAATCTAAGAAGGTTCTTCTGCCTTTATATAGAAGTTTGGTAAGACCTCATTTAGAGTATGCTGTTCAGTTTTGGTCTCCATATCTTAAGAAAGATATTAATTTATTGGAAAGGGTACAAAGGAGGGCTACAAAGTTAGTGAAAGGACTTTCTAATTTAGACTATGATTCCAGACTTAGAATGCTTAATATGTATAGTCTTGAGCAAAGGAGAACCAGAGGGGACATGATTCAGTTGTTTAAATTTATCAAAACGAAAGATGTTATAGGGTTAAATTTTTGCACAGAAAGCAGGACAAGGGGTCATTGTTATAAGCTGTTTAAATCTCAGGCTAACCTGGAAATTCGGAAAAATTACTATTTTAGCAGAGTAGTGGGAACTTGGAATAGTTTACCGGAAGAGGCGGTGAGGAGCAAGGGAGTAGATAGTTTTAAGAGGGCCATTGATCTTCATTGGGATCTATAATTTGACTAGGACCAGCCCAGTTGGGCCCAGAGCCTGTTGCTGGTCGTCACATTTGTATTTGTATTTGTATTTGTATTATCTTTTTTTTTTCCCTTTGTAAACTTTCAGGATCGTATTGGAACGGAGTATTAAACAGAAAGTCTCTTGTAAAGCCAAATATCACGCATGATACTTAGTCTCTCTTGTGACTGCCATCAATTTGATTTATATATTTAATGCAATGTTTATTATTTTATAAATAATAAAAATCTATTTAATATTATTTTTCATATGATAATTTAATATTATTATTCACCAGCGGGTGACCGAGCTCCGCTCGAGGAAAACAGGTATCGAAGCTAACTCGAAGATTTAAATTTTCAATTGTGATTTATCAAAACAATACATGCCAAAAGAAAATTTGTGAAACCATTGGTGAAAAGATAACCGGTTAAAGTGCACCATTGTAAACTATTCTAAACAAAGTTAGAGTTTGGAAAGGGAACTGTTCTATCATCTACTTATATTAAAAACTGAGTATCTTTCTAACTATCTTTCTAACTATCTTTCTTTCTAACTATCTTTCTATGTCACGCTTCTTTCTCCTGAACGCCAATGAACTGAAAGTCGAACCAGGTACCGATAGATAGGTAATTTTTCAAGCTTCATTAGTTTCAATCTATATAATTATACGATTTTAATTAGCGAAGATATCAATTAATAAGTAGTCAAGTTTAAAGCGATTAAGCCTAATAAATGATTAAATATGAAATCCATTCTTGCATTGCAAAACGTGGTTGCCATGCCATGAAACAATAATAAAAATGAAAATGAGAATTTTGAATGATGGCTTAACTAAATCAAACACGAAACTCATAAGCGGGCGACTTACATAGTATTTTTATCGCTAGCTACTTGTAATATTTTGAAACATTCATTTGTTGAAGAGCCATCTACTTATATTAAAAACTGAGTATCAATGTCTGCTTTTTCTCCTTTGAGCGAGCTGAACCAAGGGCGGATCCAACTTCTGGTTAAGGAGGGGGTCATTTTCGGAAAGGGGGGTCAAAGTGCAATTTTTGTGCAAAAATGGGGTGGTTTGGCAGTTTTTTCGTAAAATAAGTCCCAAAAATGCAATTTTTTGCTATATTTGGTCGGTTAAGGGGGGGGGGGGTCATGATCCCCATGACCCCACTCTGGATCCGCGCCTGAGCTGAACTTACTGAAACTTTCCTCACCATCTTGAAGGCGCGAAGCATCTCAATAATTCGAATGATTTTTTTTATACAGGAAAAAAGTAAAGGCGTGAAGCGCCTGTTAGCGAGCCGCCTTGGCGGGGAGTAGTTTCTTGACATTTTCCTCACTACTTTCAGGGCACGAAGTGCCCGTGCAACGCCGGGCCACGTTCGTGGTACGTCTTGAAATCGAATGAACATTAAATTATATCAAATAAAACTTCAGAATGAGGTAAAAGTTAGAGAGGGGGGACGTTATGCATCAACATGCCGCAGGAAGCTAATCTAGCTGCCCTGGCAGCTAGTACAAAGATAAAGTTTGAAAAGTCATAAGAAATAAAATGTAATTTTTACTAATATATAAAGTTGTAGAGTTTGATTGTTTGTTTGTTTGTTTGTTTGTTTGAACGCGATAATCTCAGGAACTACTGGTTCGATTTTAAAAATTCTTTTTGTGTTGAATAGTCCATTTATCCAGAAAGACTTTAGGCTATAGTTTGAAAAGATTCGATAAGCGATTCGTTTTTTATTCGAATTCAAGGCAGTTTTCCCATAAATCGCCGAATACTGGGGTTAAAAATTACTTGCACATATTAATGTTACATATCGTTGGAAGCAGAAAAATTTTGTCCGTCCTATGCAGTTTGTTCCGATTCTCTAACTTAAACACAGCACGAGTTATTCAATTTTTAAACTTGCCTTTTGCAAGGCTTCACCCGATTTCTTGCAATACTTGGTTCATTAAAACCATCAATAAAAAATAAACTAATTATTCCACAGTTTTGATTTTTACGCCATTGAATAGAGCGATATTTTTAACCCCAGAATTGATTCGACTTATAGTCGAAGAACCAAGCTTTTATCTCTACTAGAAAAAAAGTTACAAGCGTTTGAACTTTGAGTTCGAAAACCTCTTTCCTGATCAAACTATTAACGTTTTATTGCGTTGCTATGGCGACATCTTTTAAATTCATTGTTGGTGTCCTTTTCTTAATTTCGTTTCTTAAAAGCATTTCATTTTACGGCGTTTCAACAAGGCCAATAATGCGATCGTCCGTGTTTCACTTGAATTCCTGCCTACTTAATGACATATTTTTTTTTTCTGGTACCATTTTGAAAATGTGTTTCAAATTAAATTGTAATTCATGTTTTTAGCAGGGATTTTTTTTTTTGGCTGCGATCTAAATATTAAAACAACTTTTTTGTTTGGAATTTTGCAATTAATGTTACAGGAAGAGAGCGGTTTGGAAATATTTGTTTTTGGCAGGGAATTGTATTTGTTTATTAGGGAGAGTGTTAAATATATGCTACTTGACATCGTTTTTATTCCTGAGGAAGCATGTGCAAATAATGCGATTGACTTTTTTATGCGGGAAAGTTTCTTAGCGAGCCGCTTTAGCGGGAAGTAGTTTTTTGAAACCGGTTTCGCTAAAACTTTCCTCCCTCCTTTAAATGCGAGCCGCCTTGGCGGCGAGTAATTTGTTTTAACTTTCCTTACTACTTTAAAGGCGAGCCGCCTTGGCGGCGAGTAGTTTGCTGAAACTTTCCTCGCTACTTTAAAGGCGAGCTGCCTTGGCGGTTATATATCATTGTATACCGCCTTGACGGCGAGTAGTTCATTTAAATTTTCATCACTACTTTAAAGCCCGTGCAACGCCGGGCCCCACAGCTAGTTGATAATAAAAAATTATAAAATTGAAGAAATGGTACAAAGTGAGCAGTGTAAAGATTGAAGTGTGTTGAAGTTCAATATTTTTGACAAATTTATTTATAAAAATCAAACCTCGTGATTCCTCGTGCCCAAAAACCCCAGACCCCCAAGTTTACCGGAGTTAATTGATTCTGGGGCGATTTTCGACTTGGCAACCGTTCCTCGTATTACCCCTAACGTGTACCAGGGAACCGAGCCCGCTCGGTTGAAAAAAAGAGGTTTGTAAACTCGTGTTTTCTTCTAAAGTGCGAAGTACTTATTTAGATAAACTTGAAAAGCATTTTTGAGCCTTTGGTTGCAATTACGCATTCAAAACAGCCGTAATTTTATTTTAAAAAACACAACCCTATTTAATCCATGTTCATCGTAAAATCACACATAATTTCATTTCATTTGGCGCCGAAAGCGCGGGAGGGGGTTGATGAGAATGGATGCAGAGTCCCTGTTCTCCAGTACGTATTTGGTTCCAGTTGGCGTTGGTTTTCACTTCACTTTACACTCCAGGTCACCCCCCCCCCCGTACATACCACAACTTGATTTTTAACCGGGATGGGGCCCTGAAGATGCTCTGTTCATTTTTGAAAAAAGCGCAAGGACGGAGTAAACCCTTGGCCCAGCACACCCCAGAGGTTTCGTTTTACTTGGAGGATTTTGTGACCACGAACATTTTTAACGTGACCCAGCAACCATTAATGAAGACGGTGGATCTTTGATCGGCGGCTAAATGATCGACACGAGACCCTCCGGTTACGAGTCCGACGACTAACCGATTGGACAACCGCGGCCTCAGGCCCTTATATAGACGAGCCGACGCATCAAGATTACCACTTTGGATCCAGCGCGTATGTGAGGATTGTCTTTTCTGGCCAGTTATCGCTTTTTGGTAACTTTTTACGTAAATTAACAAAGCTTGGCAATGTCCCGAAACTTTGCTCTGATAACCCTAATTCATCAACAATGAAAAATGAAAGTGAAAGTTAATGACTTGGATCCGAAGTGGTGAAACTTAAGCTTGATGCGTCGGCCTGTCTATATAGCGGCTCTACCGCTGCCCATACCCAATTTTAACTTTATTTTGATCGATCTCTTTTAAATTTTAAAAACAATAACAATTCTAACGTGTTGGCAAAAATTATTTGCCAAATACCATAAAAATGTAAATTTACGCTGATGTGATTAAATATGAAATCTATTGTTAAAACGTGGTTGCTAAGAAACGGTAACAATAAGAGTAATCATAAAGAAAATGGCGTAGTAAGAAATCTTCTCAATCTTTTAATGAATCCTTTCTGTAACTCCGAACTGTTCGACCGTAGCGCTTCAAAACCGACACCAATCGATTCCTCGTGGCCAAAAACCCCAGACCCCCAAGTTTACCGGAGTTTATTAATTCTGGGGCGATTTTCGACTTGGCAAACATCTCTCGTATTATAGTATAGGATATGATAGAAAACATCTCTTTGAGAAACAAATTTTCAGCTTGGAAATAGTTCGATTCTAATGTACCAGAAAACCGAAATAGTTATGTTTTCGTAGTTTCGTATTATAATACAGGGTGAGTTTGATCGAATCTGCCATACGAAAAGGGGTGATAGAAGAGCCCAAGTGGAGTATAGAACCACCCATTAGCGGTGTCAATTCTTAACCGTAACCGAATAATATTATATTTAAGAAAAATTCGCAAAAAAACAAAATTTTGAGAAAAAGACCAATTTCTGAACTTCCTGTCGGACCTACATACAAAATAAGTACATATTTGGAAAGAACAGACAAAATCCTTTAAAATGACACTCTTTTCATCAAGATAGTCGCTCTTCACAGTGAGTTACAAGCTTTCAAACACTGGAAACACTCAAAAATGAAATTTCATCAAACTTTTCAATCAAAAATTTCAGAAACAACCTTATGATCTACAACCGGTCAAATGCACCAAAAACTTTCCCATTTCACTAGCTTTCAGGTGATACAACAGAAAATCATATTGGGCTTCAAGTTCAGCAGATATTCTGGCTTTTGTTTGAAACAGTATGAAAATCGCCCTTTGTCAGAATATGGAAACCAGCAAAAAGTCAGACTTTTATGTTCTAAATTTTCTATTTCGTGTAAGTGTACTGGTTTATTTATTCAAGAAAAAGAAAATTTTATTTCTAAACATTAAATTGTAACACTTTATTAAATTAAAAATCACGAGAGAAGATAACAACACGTAGAAACAAAGGCAGCATTACTTTAGCGCGCTTTTCACAAAAAAAAAAAAAAAAAATCAAAATTAAATGAGTTACACTAACATCTATGAGTGCATTTACATGTAAGCAATCCTCAAAATTTCCCAGAGTTACTGGAATTATCATCCCCCACACCGGATAAATGTCCTTGGCCTTTTAAGAGCGAGAACTACCGTCGCTCTCTATGAAATTTCATTTCATTGAGTCCATTCATCCTGTCATTTGGGCCCTATTCCTTGGCCACCTAGATCACCAGACCTGACGCCAGTGAACTTCTTTGTTTGGGGATTCTTGAAACAAGCAGTTTACTGCTCAGATCCAACCAGTTTGCAGGACTTGCGCATTTGGCTTGATGGAGCAGTAGCAAAAATGAGAAATGAAATTTCATTGAGAGCGACGGTAGTTTTTGCTCTTAAAAGGCCCAGGGCATCTATCCGGTGTGGGGGATGATAATTTCAGTAGCTCTGGGAAATTTTGAGGATTGTTTACATGTAAATGTACTCATAGATGTTAGTGTAACTCATTTAATTTTGAATTTTTCTTTGTGAAAAGCGCGTTAAAGTAATGCTTCCTTTGTTTCTACGTGTTGTTATCTTCTGTTGTGATTATTAACTTAATAAAGTGTTACAATTTAATATTTAGTTATAAAATTTTCCTTTTCTTGAATAAATAAACCAGTACACTTGCATGAAATAGAATATTTAGAACATAAAAGTCTGACTTTTTTGCTGGTTTCCATATTCTGACAAAGGGCGATTTTCATACTGTTTCAAACAAAAGTCAGAATATCTGCTGAACTTGAAGCCCAATATGATTTTCTGTTGTATCATCTGAAAGCTAGTGAAACGGGAAAGTTTTTGGTGCATTTGACCGGTTGTAGCTCATACCGTTGTTTCTGAAATTTTTGACTGAAAAGTTTGATGAAATTTCATTTTTGAGTGTTTCCAGTGTTTGAAAGTTTGTAACTCACTGTGAAGTGCGACTATCTTGATGAAAAGAGTGTCATTTTAAAGGATTTTGTCTGCTCTTTCCAAATATGTACTTATTTTGTATGTAGGTCCGACAGGAAGTTCAGAAATTGGTCTTTTTCTCAAAATTTTGTTTTTTTGCGAATTTTTCTTAAATATAATATTACTCGGTTACGGTTAAGAATTGACACCGCTAATGGGTGGTTCTATACTCCACTTGGGCTCTTCTATCACCCCTTTTCGTATGGCAGATTCGATCAAACTCACCCTGTATAATAATAGTATTATCTAATATTAGTAATAATAGCCTAATATTAGCCGTGTTGAATTCAGACTGAATCTAGTTACAAAGTCATAAATGAAAACCCATCAATATATAAAATTAAACTAACCTTTGAATATCTACTACACTTACAGGAGGGCTGCTGCAAAGCTAATGATACAGGCGGGAAAAGACACCTATTATTTTTCTAATAACTACTAATGCCATCCATCGAAGTTGAAATGAAATGAAGTGAAAAGGGGGCGCTCCCAAGGCAGCGCAAGCACTGCGACCAAAGGTCTATTGTACTATCCCCAGTAGAACCCTACAAGAGCCCAGTAGCTGAAATGAACTTAAGCAGATGTCTAACAGGAATGCTAGACAGTTCATAGGGATCTAAACAATGGTACCCCAAATGTTCAAACCTGTAAGCAGAATAAAAATCACATTCACACAGAACATGACCAGAACTTTCATCTGCCTCAAGGCAGCCTCTACAAGCTGGGTCATCAATGATACCCAACAGGTTTAGGTGTCTATTGAGAGTACAGTGTCCAGTGAGAAGTCCAATAGACATCTTAATCTCTTTTCTGCTCAAACTAAGTAGCTCCCTGGACCTCAGCCAGGGTTGACGTTGGTTGAGAGCTTTAGCTTGCCTCTGTGAGTCAGACTGAAGCCACCTGGCATATGAGTCATTCATAAGCAGGTTTCTTATAGTATTCCTGACTTTGTTATAGGGCAACCCAATAGCAGGTTCAGGACCTACGAAAGGCATGTTGGAGCCCAGTTTGGCAAGCTGATCAGCAGCTTCATTTCCATCAATGTTGCGGTGGCCAGGGACCCAGTAGAGTGTAACCTTATTCTTGCTGGCGAGCCTTGCCAGTGCATTGTGGCATTCCCAAACTGACTTGGTAGTAAAGCAGTAGCTATTGAGGGCTTTTAAGGCGGCTTGACTATCAGAGAAGATTTTTAAAACCTTACCAGTTAAGTCGCGTTCAAGGCAATTGGTTACACATGCCAGGATAGCAAGAACTTCAGCCTGGTAAACCGTAGCAAGCTTCCCAAGCGAAAAGTAAAGCTTTGTTTTGCTGCTGCTGCAAAAAGCACCAGAGCCAGTACCGGAAGAGGTCTTAGAGCCGTCAGTGAACCAAATTTCATTGGCATTACCGACAAGCTTCGGAACATCCTTCCATTGTTCTCTGGAAGGAAACACAATGTTATAATTAGCATTGAAACTAATATGTTTTAACAACCAGTCGCTTGGCATCAAAAAGTAGGGATGCTTGACGGCCTCTATACAAAGTTTATCATATAGAGACGAGTTGCGAGGGGTCTTCCAGAGACCCAGGAGGTTCAAGCGATATGAACAGGTAATCGCTTCCAGTTCCACTTGTTTGTGAAGTGGAAGTAAACCTATAAGAAGTTCTAGGCTTTGAGAGGGAGTAGTTCTCATTGCACTAGTAATTGCAATGGTAGCCATCCTTTGTAGGGTGGTAAGACTGCTCTCAGTAGTTACATTACGGGTCTTACCCCACCAGGCAATGGCCCCATAGGTTATTGTGGGTACAATAACCCTGGTGTAGACCCAATGGGCAATTTTTGGTGAAAACCCCCAATTACTGCCTATGGCGCGCCTGCAGGACCAAAAGATCCTTTTGGCCTTGTCAATAACAAGCTTGAGGTGCGAATTCCAGTTTAAAGTACTGTCAAAAATCACACCCAAGTACTTGACTTCATTGGAATAGTCAAGGGGAGAGTTAAAGAACTCAATCTTGCAAAGATCCTTCAGCCGTTTTCTAGTGAAGAGAACCAAGTGCGTCTTGCTAGGATTCACAGTGAGGCCCACCTCACTGCACCAGCTTTCAATTGACTTAAGGGCTGTTCTCATAAGGTTGCAGACCGTATCATAGAACTTGCCCCTTATAACCAGAGTTATGTCATCTGCATAGCCTATACAGTGCAGACCCTTTTGACGAAGTCTTTCCAGAAGTTCATCCACAACCAGGCTCCACAGAAGGGGGGAAAGTACACCCCCTTGTGGACATCCTTGGCAGTTTTCCACTAAAAGGGAATCACCCAGCAGGCTTGCTTTTGTCATGCGGGTGGTAAGAAGACTATTAATCCAGGTACAGACCATGGGGTTTATTCCCTTCCGAATGAGGGAATTGCAAATAGTCTCGGTAGAGACTTTATCAAAGGCTCCTTCAATATCAAGGAAAACAGCAAGAGCCAATTCCTTTCCATTAACTGCACTGTCCAGAGCTGTTGTTAGATCGTACAGTGCTGTTTCGGTCGACTTACCGGGTTGGTAAGCATGCTGGCACCTAGAAAGAGGAGTTGTTTTTAGGATGCCATCCCTGATGTACCTATCGATCAGTTTCTCCAGGGTTTTAAGGAGAAAAGAAGTAAGGCTGATAGGTCTGAAGGCTTTAGCCTCGTGATAGTTTGGCTTGCCTGGCTTTGGAATGAAGACCACCTTAGAGGTTCTCCAAGCACAGGGAACGTAACCGAACACAAGGCAGGATCTATAGATCCTACACAGATGTGGAGTGATGATGTCAACACCTTTTTGCAGGAGAACTGGTACAATGTCATCCGGTCCTGCAGATTTATAAGGCTTGTGTGAATTGATGGCCCATGCAATTCTGTCAGGGGTAACAATATCACCAGCAGTTTTCCATTTTTCCTTATTGCTACGTAAGGAAAGAAGAGGGATAACCGGATGGTGTCCCTCATCTCTGGCTATGGAGTTAGGGAAGTGCACCTTGAACATCTCTGCCAGGGTGCTACTACCATCTTTGGTATAGGAGCCATCATTCTTTTCGATTGCTCCGAGTTGACAAGTCCTGTCTTTGGAAAGTATTTTCGTGAGCTTGGCCACACGAGAAACGCTATCTAATAGGCTGCAGAATTTAGTCCACGCATCTTGTTTACTTGTTCTTACAGCCTTGTTGTACTTGGTGAGGGCCTCCTTATAGGCGGGCCAATCACCAGTTTTTTTGGCTTTGTTAAAGAGCCTTCTGCAAAGTTTGCGTAGACCACTAAGATTTTTAGACCACCAAGCGACTCGTCTTGGTAAACTAGTGGACACAGCAGTGCAGTTTTGATGGAAAGCCTGGAGAATAGAGTGTTGAAGTGAATCAACAGCTAACTCCAGGTCAAGAAGATTCGTAAGTTTGAATTTCTTACCTGATAGGAGGAGTTTTAGATCCTCTTTATAGGAGTCCCAGGAAGTGCGTCTGGGATTCCTTTTCTCCCGCAGACTGCTCAACACAGGGCCTGAAAGAGTCATAAAGATTAGTCTGTGGTCAGAGAGGGTAATCCGCTCCGACACATGCCAATCGTTTACACAGTTGAAAGCTCTGTCATTGCAGAAAGTTAAATCAATGACTTCGCATCTATTACGGGTAATAAAAGTTGGTTTATTACCTCTGTTGAGGATATGTAAGTTGTTGCATAGAATATATTCTATTAAATCCTCACCTCTTTTGTTGCAATCACTACTTCCCCACACAACATGGTGTGCGTTAGCATCGCATCCAACAATAAACTTCAGCTTGGCTTCCGCGCAGTAGTCAACAAAATTCCTGGCTGAAGTTGCTAAAGGAATTTTCTCCTCATAAGGTAAATAGGCAGACATGAAGCATGCTGATTCACCATTTTCACTATAGACTCTGACGGCGACATTGTCACCATCGAGAAAGTCAGCGAGGCAGAGAGCGTTTAGTCGCTTGTTAACGATCAAACATGCTCTCGGTCTGTTACAGGAGCGGTCAAAGAAGAGGTTCCCGCAATTGCCGAGGCCCAGGATTTTCCCTCGGTTAACCCAAGGTTCCTGCAAAAGGGCAATGTCAATCCTGCCTTCAGCCAAATCTTTGCTCAACAGGGCAGTAGCAGACTGGCAGTGATGGAGATTGAGCTGAGCAACCTTAAGGCCAAGCAACATAAACTAAAGCAAAAAGCCTGCTAGGGAGCAGCATCCTCGTTAGACTGGGGAACCCGTGAGGGAGAATCCCCAGTTAGTGTGACGTCAGAGTCAACATCTGAGACGTCAAGACCATCCAACAGGTTCAGAATTGAGCTAGTGGAGGACTTTGGAGAGATAGATCCGCTCTCGTTAATAGTATGTGTAACTATACTTACGGGAGGAGTGGATCCAGAGGGTGTTTCTTCCTCAGCGGTCTCCACCCCCTCCATTGCTGCAGGTAATTCGGCAGGCGACTCAACGACAATAGGGCTCAAATCAGCCTGCGGTTGTTTGTCCTCAGACTCCAATGAAGCATCGGAGTCCTTGGACGGAGCAGTGGAGGTACAAGACGTACGTTGAGTGTTAGGATCGTGCAAGATCTATCCATCGAAGTTAAAGTTAAGTATTAAAAATATCAATTTTAGTAACTATCGATGCAAAAGGTGCAAAAAAAAAAAAAGAAGGACAATCAAAGTGCCTTACAAAGTCTTTTAATGCAGTATTTTGGCATAAAATCTCAAAATGTCAATTTTTCAGTGAGGCGAAGGGAGATCAAAAAATTGTCAGAAAATATTGTGATTTTGCAGAATTGTTACTGTATACAAAAGGCACGTTTTCCGCATACAAGCTTAAAAAAATAAAAAATAAAGTTTTTTCGCTCCACCCTAATGTACATTCCGATTTGAACAAATTTTTTTTTGTTGGAAAGATCTCGGCGAGTACAGCTCATTCCCATATTTGATTTTTCGTTTGAACAATTTTTGGTTCAATTTTGAACCGTTCAAACAACCTATCCCGCGATGCTAATTTTGAGTAAACAGTCCGACTTGAACAAACTTTTTTTTGTTCGAAAGATCTTTTCAAGGATACTTCATTCCCGTATTTACATTTCCGATTTGAACAATATTTCGTTCAACATTGAACAGTTCAAGCAACCTTTCTCCACCTAATAACTCTTAAGTGAACCGTCCGAATTGAAGAAACTTTTTTTTGTTCGAAAGATCTTATCAAGAATACTTCATTCCCGTTTTTAAATTTCCGATTTGAACAATTTTTCGTTCAACATTGAACCGTTCAAACAAGCTCTCACCCCTAATAACTTTTGAGTGAACCGTCCGATTTAAACAAACTTTTTTTTGTTCGAAAGATCTCGGCAAGGATACTTCATCCCCGTTTTTAAATTTCCGATTTGAACAATTTTTCGTTCAACATTGAACCGTTCAAACAAGCTCTCACACCTAATAACTTTTGAATGAACAGTCGATTTAAACAAACTTTTTTTTTGTTCAAAAGATCTCGGCAAGGATGCTTCATTACCGTATTTAAATTTTCAATTTGAACATTTTTTTCGTTCAACATTGAACCGTTCAAACAACCTTTCCCCACCTAATAACTTTTAAGTGAACCGTCCGAATTGAATAAACTTTTTTTTGTTCGAAAGATCTCGGAGAGGCTCATTCCTATATTTCACTTTTCAATTTGAACCATTTTTCGTTCAATGATGAACCGTTCAGAAAAAATTTTAACATGAGCGCCTACGGAGAAATTTAAATTGAATGTTGATTCTGAACTTCAAGGCGGATTTCCTTCAAACTAACTTTGTAAGAAAATGGTTTTGATAAATAATGTATTGTAAAGTACTTTTCTGAATAATCTTCTGTGAGGACTCTGATTCCGACTCCGACTCCGCAAACATGGCGGAAATGCAGGCTCAGAAAAAATGACTGACTGGGCAGACGATTTTTTGTTTATTTATTTATTTGTTTGGTTTAATTTATTTTTTTTTTTTTTTATCAGACGATTTTTTTTGTTAACAAAAATTTTTCATTCACGAGAGCATTTTATTCCTTATTTATATTTAACAACTGGCAACGGATTAAAAATGAAATTCAAGACATTTTATTAACGAACGAGTTTTTTTTTCTTTCTTTGATAAAATGTGTTTTGAAGTTCTTTGTACTTTTATTTTATTTATTTATTTTTTTTTCTTTTGAAAACGATTGTGGAATTTTTCTACGGAAGAACTATAACAGTTACATTCTTTAAAAGGTGCGACAAAACTTTATTGACTCGTTTATTTACTTTTTACGTGTTTATTTTATCTGATGAGAGGGGTATATTATGCTTTCAGAAATCAGCTTTAAGTGCTATAAAGATATGTTTGACATAATTTTTAGTTTCAGATAATCAAGAGAATATTGATCAGATGCTACAATGCCGATGTCGATGTACGGGAAAGTAGGCTCGTTTAGTTCTTGACAGAACTTCTTGTTCTTTCTTTCATTTAAAAATGTGCGCATTTAAACAGCAACGAGTTAATAATTAAATCTACACACTTTGTGTGTTTGGAGGTGAGGGGGGAAAAAAGTATTGATAATTTTTTTTTTTTTTTCGCTCCTATTTTTTTCTCTCAAGCAGAATGAAGCTAATTCTTTGTATTTATTAAGTTCAATTACACTTCGTTTGTTTTTCATTTCCTTTATCATTTAATATTTCCGTTTTGTGTATCTCTGAAATTCTCAATCCTCATTTTTTTGGGATCCCCATTTTTAACCCCCGACGCAACAAGGAAGGGGTTATAAAGTTGACGTGTCTGTGTATTTGTCGATCAATGTATCTGTCTGTGGCACTCTTGAACCTAATCGGATGGAACTATTTCAAAAAAAAAAATTGTTTAAAAGGAGAGTTGATCGAGAGTGTTCTTAGCTAGGTCGCGTCTTTGAATGACAATAATTAACGAAGATCTTAATTAAAAACCTTTAAAATGTTTTTCCCTATTTTTGAAGAGAAAAAATACTTGAAAAGCTAAAACAACGGTATCAAAAGAAAGAAAAAAAAAATGCGTCTGCTAGAATGTATTTGGAACTTCCATATTATATAGAATTCGAATACTAGATAGATAGTAGTTACTAATAAGGATTATCTTTCCTTTTCCGCGTTTACCTTGTCCTCTCGAAAAAAAAAAATATATATATATTTAAATTTAAAATGCTTTTGATCAATGTAGTTCATTTTAAGCTGAGGTCAGCAATCTGGGTCGGGGGTTTTAAAAATTTTTAATCTTTGTGATTGTACTATTTAGTTTTAGTTTCATGGTAAGAACGATTACCTTTCAATCGGATGCATCATAAAAAAATTGAAAGACTGGGAAGGGGGGGGGGGGCAGGGTAACTAAATTTTTGAATTATACCTGTGCCCCCCTGTCGGGCAAGCTTTCTCCCCTGTCGGACATTTCCTAGCGCCACCTCTGCTTCGAGTCCGATCTAAAAGAGTGAGTGCACGACACCTGTGGTCCGAAACGAAAACAAATCGCAATTTATTCATTGTTCAGTAAAAACATCACCGGTCCGATTTTCTTTAACATCTCTTGCTGGTCCGCAGCTCTAAAAAATCTGGTATGGACCCCACACTACTTCCTTTTACGTGTAAATTTCTTAGTAGTTGCCTTAAGTGTTAAAAAAAGTGCTTGGAGTGAGCAAGGTAACAATTCAAATATTTACTCCCCTAATCTGCCACGAAACAATGCAAAAAATATTGGCGACCAAACCCTTGGCGACATATCGCCAAGTGGTCGCGCCAATTCATATCACTTGAGTCTGCATTGAAATTAACACTGATTTACCCCAAAAAGGGGTAAAACACTCCCTTGGGAACATTCAAATGCAACCACAAGGGGAGGTGCACAACTAGTCCATCCTCAGAGCCTACATACCAAGCTAGAAGCTTCTACGGCATATAGTTTTTGAGTTATGCGACCCACATACATACATACATACGCACACACGTACATACAGACGTCACGAGAAAGCTCGTCGTAATTAACTCGGGGGTGGTTGAAAAAAAAATTTTCAGCTGCTTATATGTTGGTAGGTACATATGCACGTGCTAACAGGTCAAAAAAACTAAGGAATTTTCATTCGGGGGTGAGCAAAATCAAAATTTAGACTCAAATTTGAGGGATTTTTTTTTTCGCGATCACAATACTTCCTTTACTACGTAAAAGGAAGTAAAAAGTTGAGAAACTCTGCATCACTACACTGTAAAAAATAAATGTTATTTTTACAGTATACAGCTAACTTTACAGTAATAAACTAAAACTACTAATTTTACAGTAGTAAACTGTAAAATTGCTAATTTACAGTTTATTACTAAGCATTTTACAGTTTCAAACTGGAACCTCTGCCGCCAGAATTACACTGTTATTTTTACAGTATAATACAGTTAAATTTTACGGTAATAAACTGTAACATTGCTAATTTTGCAGTAATAAACTAAAATTGCTAGTTTTACAGTTTATTACTGAAACCAGGGCCGGATTAAAGATTTGGAGGCCCATAGGCACTTGAAATGAGGGGGCCCTTTTACCATGTGGATTTGATAAATGAGATTTTAAATAACTGATATATATATTGTGAAAATATATTTTAATCATTTGAAATTGCTATATGGTATACATAATCAGTTATAATGATTGATTATGTTACAGGTATAAATAGTGTTAATGGTGAGCAAGGCTTAATTTGCATAGCGAATAAAGCTCCTGCACTTACGAAATTTAATATTTTAGGCGAAATTCATGCTATTCAATCGACAAAATAAGTTGTGGGTACTTTTGGGCTCTTGCATCTCTTTTGGTAGAAATTATGCCCTGGTGATGAAAAAGAACGTAGATGGAAATATGAACGTTTACTTAAGTTCTATTCGTATATTGCATCAAATAATGTTCTTAACGTTTAGCTCAGTGCCATCTAAAGTTAAAAAAAGATATATTCATGATTTCTCGGGGCCCCTTTAAAACTCCGGGGCCCATAGGCAACTGCCTACGCTGCCTATTTAGTAATCCGGCCCTGACTGAAACACCTGCTTTCAGTATTATACTGTAAAAACAACAACTTATCTTTTGCAGTGCACTTTAGGGCCATGGTGGCCCGATCGGTAAGGCATCGGACTCGTGTCCGGAGGGACCCAGGTTCGATCCCAGCCGAACAAAGATGCACCGTCTTGATTAATGGTGGCTGGGAGGCGTTAAAAATGTCGTGGTCACAAAGTCCTCCAAGTGAATCGATACCTCTGGGGGTGCTGGGCCTATAGGGTTTGCTCGACCCTAGGTTCTGGTTCAAAATTACGAAGAGAGCGCTCTTCAGGGCCCTATCCCCGGTTCAGCCACGAAGCTGTGGTAGGCACGGGGGACCCTGGAATGTGAAATGCAGTGTACTTTACTTACATCATCGATCGGATATTCTGTTACTCACGTATGGTGCATAACCCCTTGGACGTTAATTTTCGTTCCAGGTGTTGGACAAGGCGGACCACTTGCAGAGACAAGTCACCGTAGAAGCTCTGGAATTCTTCCGCCCTTACAGGGAGCACCTGGGAAAGCTGTGGGACGAACTGCATAGAAAGCTGAGCAACGCTTGAACTGGGAAATATACTTTCCAGTTGTAATTTCTTTAAAAAATAAAAAAGCTTTGTACATTTAGGGCTGTGATGGAATTAAATTAATAGAAAATGCTCGATACAAAAATAGGATGGTGTGTTTTCTTTTTGTGAAGTGGATTATCAGAGAGCATAGCACACCCTTACGACCTTTACACGAACACTTTCCTTACAGGGATGCTACTTCCAGAAAGAATTGGTTTTCTTTTTGTCAAACATTTCAGAGAAGAAATTGGCGGCACACACACATACACAGCTTTGTACTTTTGCATTTATTTTACTATGTTCCCGATATTTGGTTTCAATCACACATTTTTTGAAATTTATTTAACAGAATTAGAAGAATGAACTAGCTTAAATTGCTGTTTCTAAAACATATTTATACACTAAGGGCCATGCTCCACATCAGCGTAAAACGCGACCGAAACTGAAGGCAGAAACCGAAAATCCGGGTACTTTCCATAGGAACACCATTGAATCCATTTTACGCTTCTGCTTAATTTTTCTGCTTTACGTCGATGTGGAGCATGGCCCTAAATCTCATCAAAATTGAATTATGAGATGACCATAAACCCGACACACACAGTAAAATGGAGATATTAAAAAAAAGAAGTAATTTACTTCTTTTCCCTTTATTTCAATCGTGCCTTAATCTTATCTTGATTTCAGCAAGAAAGGAAAAATAAATAAATAAAAATAAATAAACGATTTCAGTTTATTATTTTTTTTTATAATTTGTTTGTAAAATTTCAGAGGGGGCTTCAGCCCTATCAGCCCAACCCGAGTACACCACTGCCCTATACTATAGTATAAATAAGATTAAAGTAGTAGTCTGGTAACTTATGCCTATTTTCATGACTTTTTTGGAGGGTGGTTTTTTATAGGAAAATAAAAATGAATCATCTTGAATATTAAGAGTGTTTTTATTTACATATTGAAAACATAAAAAAAAGTTTATTTGAAAAAATTTAATAGTTTATTACTATTATTATTGCCCCTCAAAGTTGGAACTTGTTGAAAAAAAAAATGCACATGGGTGGCCCGGGTGATTTTAGCTCTTGATGTTATCCGAAATCAAATATTCTTGATTATTCTTAATCTATAGACATGTCATTCTGGTCGGAACTACTGAAGTTAAATTTCAAGGGTAAATAACAAAATGGCGGACTTTAAAAAAAAATGTCCTTGTATTTTAGCAAAGGAAGGGTTGTAAAATAAAAAGTATGGGGTGAAAAAAATTCTCTTTAGTTCCGACGAGAACTATAAGTGTGTAGAACAGCCTGTTAAAATTTGAAAGCAATCGGTTCAGTAGAAAAAAAGTTAGGACCCGGGCCGACCAGAAAAACAGTGTTTTGAGAAAAACGCGTTTAAAGTTCAACAACAAACTCCGAGGCGCTCTAGGAAACTCATTATAACTCCCGAAATATTTCGAATTTCTGTCTGAAATTTTTTACAGTTTATTCTTAAGACATTGTACTTTCAAATTAAGCAAAAAAAAAAAATCGATTTTTTGAATCCAAGTTACCAGACTACTATTTTAAAGGTTAGACTCTGAGGCGCTCTAGGACACTCGTTCTAACTCCCGAAATATTTCGAATTTCTGTCCGAAATTTTCACAGTATATTCTCAAGACATTGTACTTTCAAGTTAAGCAAAAAAAATTTTTCGATTTTCTGAACCCAAGTTACCAGACTACTACCTTAATTAATGTCACCCGAAGAGGCGACTTAGCTAAGAACACTCTCGATTACTTTACCTTTCAAACGATTTTTTTTTTTTTTTTTTTTTTCAAAATCGGTCCATTTGTTTAGGCTGTACGGTGCCACAGACACGTCAAACTTATAACTAACCTGAAACAAAAGGAAAGGATTAGTTTTCACGTCTGTAGCTCTGTTGACGATGCAACACGAAGTCTCAAAAAAAAAAAAAAAAAAAAAAAAAACTTTTTTACTAAGAAATAGCTTTGTAGCTTAGCTCAATATTCTTTACATTACATACTAATGAGAAAATAATAAGAAATAACGTGAACTGGAAGCAGATGAAGAGAGATTGCCGCACAATTACAACAAAGGATTAATATTACGCTTTACACGTGGTATCAAAGAAGTATTAAAATAAGTTCAAAATATAAACATACATTTTTAACTCATAAATGCCGATTACGAATGCTTTTGAACATTTAGGGGGAAAATTGAATTTCAAATGTCATGAATATATCAAGTTTTCTCAAAACAGCTGCCGATGTTTTTTTTTTTTTTTTAAATTCCTCCTATTTTTTTTATCAGCAGTTTATTCTTTAAAAACTACCTTCAGATGAAAATACAACATCTCTCTTTATGGTGTTTCCCCAAGCAGGGCCGCCGAGAGCTAAGGTGGGCACCTTGTCAATTTGGTCTTCACACGAGCTGTCTAAGACTTCGTGAAAAACGAAATTTTTGGGAAATTTACAATTGCTTTATTCACAAAATACAACCCTTGTTGCGTCAGGGGTTAAATACAGGGTGGTTATAAATTAACAGGAGGTGTTTGGAGCCCTCTAGCTCGCGAACTACTGGGCGAAACATTGCCAAATTTCGTGAGCGCGCATATTAGACCATGGGATTTTGATTTCTGGAATAAAAAAAATTAGTTTGAAAAATCACCACCAGGGGCGAAATTTGGCTCTGTACAAGTGTATTATTCTGATTATCGAAGAATTAATTGCTACAGACAAAATATGCATCCATTTTATTTGCAAAAATGACTTTTTTTTTTGTCACAAATGTTGGTTCGATATGATCGCCATTGTAAAGTTGTAAGAACTGCATACGATGCACAACATTTTCTACGGCAGCTCGTAACATATCAGAATAAATTTCTCTAACTTTTAAAATTATCACATCTTTTAAACTTGCGATATCAGAAATGTTTCTTTGATACACTACACTTTTCCTATATCCCCACAACCAAAAATCACATGGATTGAGATCGGGCGACCTTGGGGGCCATACTGGAAATGAGCGGTTAATAATTCTACTATCAGAGAAATATGTTATCGCAAAAGACACTGCACCCCAAGTCGGATGTGGGGTGCACCATCCTGCATGAATATGGTTGAGTCGACACAGCCTTGTTGCTGCAGTTGTGGAACTACGAAATTTTCTAGCATCTCAACGTACCTATCAGCAGTAACGGTTTCGTGGAACTGGTCCACCCGCAAGATTTTCCACATAAAAGTAAGGACCAATGATGAATGATGCAGTAAATTCACACCACACTGTAACTTTTGGCGAGTGAAGTGGCTTCTGCGCATAAACATGCGGATTAGTTGCGGCCCAAATCCGGCAGTTGTGCGTGTTTGTGCCACCGTTTAAATGAAAATGAGCTTCGTCACTCCATAGGATATTCCACGGATAAGTATCGTCGACTTTCACGCGATCCAGAAACTTTGAAGAAAAGTCCAGTCGGGCAACTGTATCTCGAGGAAGTAATTCTTGAGTGGTAGAAATTTTGTAAAGAAAAAATTTTAACATTTCACGTAAAATCTTCCGCACTGTTGAGTAAGGGATCAGCGTCTGCCGAGAAACTGCACGAGCACTACTTGTACCTTGCACATTGTCCATCTCCAGTTCTCTAATAGCATTTGCAACTACAGATACAGATACAGATCGTGAGAAAATAATTGCGTTAGAGCTACGCTCTTTTTCGCTGTTTGGGTGAGAGAGAGAACATGATTGAGCTGACATGAAACAAATGGAAGGACTGGGTAAAAATGTAAGTGCAAAATTACAATAGAAAAACAAAAAGTGTAGGAAAAGTCAGAGCGAGGGACCTGCCCACGCTCTGTACTCACTTCGCGCCGGAAGTGAGCAAGGAAGAGACCTACTGTTAGGGCCAATCCTAACATGGTAGGGGTCTTATGGAGCGCCTAACCAGCAAGCCTTTTCTTGCCGGTAGGGGAGGAGAGAGTCGCTAACAGCGAGAAGGCCATAGGCCTCGAAATGAGACCCAGCCTAGCGGCAAGCCGCTGGCTCGGCATGGACTAGTGTGAGAGATTGTCATCCCTAGTAAGGTTGCTCCTCCGAGAACCGAGGGAGTAGGTGATGTGCATAGTATCAGATGGAAACCTAGTACCACCGTGGTGGAAGGTGTAATGAGCTTGATCATGAATTAGTGGGTTAGGGTGGTTCTCAAGCTTGGTGAAAAAGTTTGTGGAAGTATCGACGATGTAGGAGGTAATAACTTGAAGGTTAGCATCGTTGTGAAGAGTTTTGTTGGAAACCGCCTGTTTATTCCATGTTGCAACATGTTTCATGTGTCTATACTTTTTTACCCGACTACGGCAAAGCCTAAAGGAAGGGTTATGTTTTTATTAGCAGTCTGGCTATGTTTGTGGTTAAGGGTGTTCCACCGGAGCTCCTAAACTATTCATTCGATTTTGATGAATGAGGTGCCAATCGATTCGTTTTCGAGTCTCAAGTGTCATAGGCTACTTTTTACTAGAATTTAACAAGAGGAAAGATCAATTATTCCTAGACAAGCCCCGATTTTTAACCGATATTTTCGTATCTAAGTGTGTTTTAGTTCAAACAAAAGTCGCAATCAACAATGAATTTCCAGTTTAAGGCTGACCTAGATTTTAGCATGAAATTATTGTTATCTCCATATATTATTTCTCTAAGCCGAATCCTATACCCGGTCGAAACTCGCTCATTTCTTTATCGAATTGCAAGAAAATTTATGATTTTGAAGCTTATCCCGCGGGCTATTGACGAAAATTAGACCCACCCTCTAAAAAGTGTCGGTTCGTTTTTTATTCGAACTTCAATTTTTGGGCACAAAATTGACTCTATCTAGCGAAATAATTGTCGTATCGTCTCCATTTTGATTTCATTCGAAAGATTTAAAAAAATGCGTTCTTTAGAACGTTTCTCCGCTAGCGCCGCGTAACGAGAATCTCGAAAATCCACGTTTAAGCGACTTATAAGCGATTGAAGTTTGAAAAAGTTAAATTTTTTGCTCAACTGTCAAAATCGTTACATTGTTGTTCAAATCAATTTTAAATGCGACATTTCAAGCCAAGGCTTAGCTCGGTAAACCTTAATTGTAACTTTTATTGTTTCAAAATACTATGGTAGTTTTGCGATAACGTTAGTATTTAGTTTAGTAGTAGCCTTGGGTATTTGATTTTAATATAGGGTATCACTTTTGTAGTAGTTGCAAAAGTAAACGTGTCTTTGATCTCTTTGAAAAGTTGTCAGAACGACGGTAGTAGATGGCGATGTTGTGCAAATGAAGCCAATAAAAATTGTCGTATTAAATTTTAAGTTTAAAGTTTTTTTTTTTTTTTTTTTTTTTTGCGGAATTCCGCACGGGTCACCTAGTGTTCATTTAATTTTATAATGTATATTCATTTGCTAATATACAGTGGAGTAAAATAAAAAAAGTTTTAAAAACCTGTAACCCAACTACAAAAAAGCTCTAAAAAGTAAGAAATAATAACAAGTTTAAAAAACTATAACCCGACTACAAAACAAGATAGGTGCTATTTAATATCATCGTCTTATTAAATAAAACAAGACGTTTGATATCTTAGCTATACCTGTTTATTTAGTTCTATGACTTGAACCCTCTGCAAGTTCCACATTAACAACATAATTCAATTCAAATGCTGTAGTCGTGCGTTGTCAACTACAGAAAAACAATTTGATAAAATAACATTATAACCTAATTTACCATTCTTGTATATATATAGATCAAACTAGTATGTTTGCTTGTGTATCAAGTTTCAATGCTTTCTTTCTGTAGTTGACAACGCACGACTACAGCATTTGAATTGAATTATGTTGTTAATGTGGAACTTGCAGAGGGTTCAAGTCGTAGAACTAAATAAACAGGCATAAAGACGTTGATATTAAATAGCACCTACCTTGTTTCTTACCTTTCAGTGCTTTTTTTTTTTTTTGTAGTCGGGTTATAGTTTTTTAAACTTCTTATTATTCTAAACTCTTCCTTTAGAAAAGTGCTTTAAGAGAGTTTTCTTGACGAATAGAAGTCATAGGTTAAGTTACTAATAATTATTTTTTCTAAAAATTTACCATAAAACAGTAGCTACTGAATTAAAAATGTCTGCTAAGCACGGGTTGCTGACTCTCTGTTTGAATTTTCAAGTCTGGTTAATTTAATGAAACTTGATTAACAATAATAATAAAGTTGGCTCACAAAAGACATTTAAAAAAAAGAAAGAAAAATAATAAATTTAAAATTAAGGAAAAAATGGAGAAAGAAAAGAAAAATGAATCAAAACTCAGAAAGTTCCTAATAATTATTTCTAAAGTTGAAATTG
>JAXGGA010017365.1:0-24512 GCA_038373865.1 Uloborus plumipes | reverse complement strand
ACCTGCTCCACATTGACGTAAAGCAGAAAAATAAACCAGAAACGTTAAAACGGATTAAATGGTGTTCCTATGGAAAGTATCCGGATTTTCGGTTTCTGCCTTCGGTTTCGGTCGCGTTTTCTGCTGATGTGGAGTAGGGCCCTTAGGGCCCTGCTCCACATTGGCGTAAAGCAGAAACGTAAAATGGATTACATAGTGTTCCTATGGAAAGTATCCGGATTTTCGGTTTCTGCCTTCGGTTTCGGTCGCGTTTTCTGCTGATGTGGAGTAGGGCCCTGCTCCACATTAGCGTAAAGCAGAAAAATAAAGCAGAAACGTAAAATGGATTACATAGTGTTCCTATGGAAAGTACCCGGATATTCGGTTTCTGCCTTCGGTTTCGGTCGCGTTTTACGCTGATGTGGAGCAGGGCCCTTAGAGTGCTTTTCCACTTAACCACACGATAATGACGAAAATCGACAGGTTATACAACAGGGATAAGTGCTGTATCGCGTTGTCCATTGCACTGTTTTTCCATTACCGATATCATTTCGTTTTCCATTTCGTTCTTTAAAAAAAAGTAAACAGATGAATGGCTATCGCGACGACGCGAAAAGAACGACGGGTGCTTTCGGACGAAAATAGTCCGACAAAATATATTCGGCTAAATGGCGACGACACAATCGTCATTGAATCGGTCGGTAGAAAAACGCATAGTGTAAGTTAATGCATTTTGTGTGCACAAATATCGGATAGGGCCAATCGTGTATAATTCATTGCTGTCGTATCGGTAAGTGGAAAAGCGCACGTAGATGTCTTACTGTTGCTCTGATGCGACAAAATGTGCACATATATTTTAAAATATGTCCAAATATAGTAAAAATTTTGACAGTAATTAGTTATATTTCGAAATGTTTGTACTTGTACTTTAAAATAAAATTATGTTGCAGACTTGTAAAATGTGTTTCTTCTTGTTGCATTGTCTGTTTTTATTGCATTGCCTAAGTCTTTATCTATGAAAGTAAAAATGGATATAACTGAACAGTGCATCCATTTTTACTTCCTTTTACGTAGTAAAGGAAGTATTGTGATCGCGAAAAAAAATCACTCAAATTTGAGTCTAAATTTTGATTTTGCTCACCCGCGAATGAATGTTCAGTAGTTTTTTCGACCTGTCAGTACGTGCATTCGAATGTTTCCAAGGGGGTGTTTTACCCCTTTTTTGGGGTAAATCAGTGTTAATTTCAATGCAGACTCAAGTGATATGAATTGGCGCGACCACTTGGCGATATGGCTATTCTCCAAGCTTTTGGTCGCCAAGTGTTTGACGCCAACTTGGCGACATATCGCCAAGTCGGCGACAAATTTGGCGAAAAAATTATTTTTTGAATTTGGGTTCAACTTGGCGCTATTGGCGATATTTTGCGAAAAATTCACTGAATGATATTAAAATCAGCAATATTTAGAAAATTAACCATTGTAAAATATTTTTTGCATTGTTTCGTGGCAGATTAGGGGAGTAAATATTTGAATTGTTACCTTGCTCACTCCAAGCACTTTTTTAACACATAAGGCAACTACTAAGAAGTATAGTGTGGGGTCCATACCAGATTTTTACTTTCAGCTCAGTGCAGCGTTTCGCAGCCTCTTTTGACTAATGACTAAAATATTGGTATTAAAAAACTGCTTACATAAATCAATTGTACGGAATGTATTATAGTTAGGCTTGCCAGATTTCCAAAATGTTCAACCACAACACCGGAGGGATCGCGCTAGTCAGAAGACAAAAAAAAAAAAAAAAGAAATGGGCACTATACTGTTCTTCGCACAAAAGTCGTAGCTGTACTTTCTAAAAAAATGAGTTATCGTCGCCAGGTAGTTCTTTGGGACGTATTTTACCCATATACAACGTTTTATAGTTATTTGAGGACGGGAAATATTTAAAAAACAATTCTGAAAAAGTATAATCTGAATCAAATACACGACGGCGCCGAACTTTGAAGAGTAATGTCTCAGTTTGAGCTCGACTGCAGATACCACTTTTGCGCTTAGCACGGCAACATAGGTTTCTAACCCCATGGGCTGTTTGTGTCAGACATTGAGTTTAGTTTAGCATTATTTAGCAGAGGATCAAAGTTTCTAAATTTTTAATTTGTTCATAGATAGCACGAAGAACATCCAAACTAATTTAAGTATTATTTCTATGGCGCCATCTCAGATGTAACTAAATAGATAATAGTGCATTTGCAATATAAATATCTAGCTATTGTAAGAGCCAGGGGTGCCCACAGGGGGGGATTATGGCGCAAGTTGCGCCATCAAAATTTGGGGGGGGGGGGATTTTTGAAACTAGTTATTTAATTATTTAAATTATTTATTATTTTTTTATTCAAGTTATTCATTTTTTTAATTAAATTTTTTTCTTTTATTTCGTTATTATTACTTTTTATTTATTTATTTATTTATTTAGTGTGTGTGTGAGCGCTTGGAATGTCTTGAAGGGGAAAAAAAGTGATTCTTTTCTACGCATAATTAGTACTTTCAAAAAATTAATAATATGTAAAAAAAATAATAGTTATAATTTTTAAAAAATAAATATATATTAAAAAATAAATAAACAATATTTAAAAAAATAAATAAAATAAAAATAAAAGGTTGTGAAAAGTTTTTTTTTTTTTTTGGGGGGGGGGGGAATTTGCGCCATTGAGCTTGGGGGGGATAGGCACCCCTGGTAAGAGCGATGACAAATTTATTTCGTCAGAACGTAATGTGACGTAAATCTATGGGTTCAAAACATAATTTTTTTAGAGCGGAAGTTTAGTGCATTTAAAAACAAAAATGCAAATATAAATGCATATAGGCAGGGAAAATAAATTCAAAAGGAAAAAAAAAAGACAAACAAAATTAGAAGCAGATCATTGAGACAGATTATGTATGCAAGTAATGTGAACTGATTTCTTTTCTTGATAGGGGTTCCGGTACTGGAAAAGTCACAAATTCACCTTTGATTTGCAGATAATGTCAATATCCCACTTTAAAAATGGTAAAAATTATTTTTCAAACAATGAACATACTGCTTTTGTTTTGTATGTTGTGGTATATCAACCACGTAAATAATATTTACATTGTAGGAGATTTATAAACTTTCCTGGAACAGAAAAACTTGTAAGGGAAAGTGAAAGAAACAGATGATGCTGGCAACTGAATTGCTATTTTTAGAAGTTACAATAGTTGTCTTTTACGATTGTATCAGTGAAAATAATCGGTAAAATGTGGCAAGACGTAAGGTAGAACGAATGAATAATAAAGGGAATGATTGTATTGCAATTAAATATTTATTTTACTTTGAGATTTCTGTAGATGTACGACTTACTGCAAGTACTGTCTGATTTTCTTGTGAAACCTTCCGCGCATTTACTCATGCTTCAGGTCTTCTCTGATCTTACCAAAATAGGGGTGATAGGTAAGATAACAATGAGGAGCAGAATAATAAGAGGCATTTTGAGCCGTATCAAAAGAGGTAGAACGATGCTAATTTCAAATACACAGTTTAGTTGAATCAAAAGGATGTAGCAAATGCAAGTTTTAAATTGAAAACTTCGGAAAGTTCTCACCAACAACCTATCACCCTTTTCTAAGTGGGAAGGTTCGTGAGTGCTCGGCGCGGTTTTCACTGACGGGCAGTATTACAGTAAACTCTCGATTTTCCGCGGGTCTTTCACGCTTCAGTTTTCATTTCTATACAAATGATTTTAAGTCTGTTTTTGTTCATTTTTCGAAAAGATATTTTTTTATATTAGTCTGTGGGCCAAGTGCAAATATCGTTCAGGTTCGTTTACCAATCTTAGGGACTACGAGAACTTGCTTGAAATCTATTAATATTGATGTACTCAATCGAAAAATCCAATGTTCCCAAGCGGAACTTGTCTCATTAAGTTTTAATTAGTAATTGAAACACGAACTCTTTTCCTTGGCCTGGTCACTCTTTCACTAGAGACGTTGTCCCTAGGTGGCGCTATTGCACAAAATATTTGCAATCTAAAATTTTAATAAACAGTTTTTCAACCATAATTTTACTTTTTTACTCGATTTTACATTTCAAAATATATTAATACGTTTTGAATCACTCACTTTTTTCGCTGTGTGACTTAATATAAAATCAAAATCGAACATTGTATCAATCCGCCAGGCGTTTCAGATATTCTCATTCTTTATTTTTGATCAAAGAGCGCCAGTTCGCGCGGTTTCGTTTCGCGTCGCTGTCTTTTATGGCTTGATATCCCCTTTTGGCGATGTTTCACAAAGAGCAACTTTTAGTGGAACGACATTGTTGTATACCGTATTTTTTGCCGTATAAGACGCACCGTCTTATACGGCATAAATTTAAGATTAATTAAAATTGGGGGATTTAATTTAAAATTGGGTGTGTCTTACACGGCGAAAAATACGGTAATATTGCGTTTTTTACGCTGCTATTTTGAATAACGTTTGATTTTTCAAAATTTTAATTAAATCTTATAAAATTGAGTGTTTATTGTTTTTGCTACATAACTTGCAGTCGTGAAAGGAGTTAGTGTAGGAGATATAGAGATTAAATAAGAACCAGTTTAGACATTTTTTGTTGCTGCTTTATTTCTAGAACATAAATTAACTATTACTGTTTTTCAGAAAACCAATACTTATAAAATCACAGGCCCGTCATTTGGGGGAGGGGGGGAGTCAATTCCTCTCCTTCCCGGCTTTGAAAAATCAATTTACATGTAAGCGGGCGTGGTTTTTGTCATTTCTGGTGCAATTTACATTGTGTATGCAGTGTTTGCCCCCGCTCCCCTGGAAAAATTTGAAATAGCTTGTGTAAATACATATAGGATATATAAGCAAGGGCGGATACAAGGGAGGGGCGATGGGGGCGATCGCCCCTCCCTTGAGGGACTCTTCCACAGCGGTTCTTAGATTTTGAAGTTCAAAAAAGGCAGTTTTAGTTGATTTTTGATGATATTAAGAGAAAGGGTGAGGATTCGGAGCTCTGATCTGGAAATTTTTCGAAATGGAAGACCAAAACATTTGTAACCAACATGTGTTAACAAGGGTGCATGGAGAAAAAAATGGGCAAGTAAGAAAAAAAAACTCAATCGCTCCTCCCTTGGAACATTTCTGGATCCGCCCTTGTATATAAGGGACTGATTTGTTACCACGAATAAGTAAGTTTTGAACGACGTCAATCGTCGCCAAATATGATTCGTGACTTTTTCCGTCAATTTTGAGCTTTTAAAAGTAATGCATATTGTATGATGTGCTTTAATAAATGTAATTTAAAATTTTAAATGAAACCATTAAGATCATGACAGGACCTATAGTCTGTGGGCCAAGCACCGATATCGTTCAAGTTCGTTTACCAATTTTAGGGACTACGGGAACTTGCTTGAAATCAACTAATAGTGATGTACTCAATCGAAAAATCCAATGTTCCCAAGCAGACCTTGTCTCATTAAGTTTTAATTAGTAACTGAAATAGGGACTATATTCCTTAGCCTGTTGGCTCATTCACAACAAAAATTGTCTCTAGGTGGCGCTGTTGCACAAAATATTTGCAATTTAAAATTTCAATAAACAGGTTTTCTACCCTAGTTTTTCTTTTTCATACGATTTTATGTTGCAAAATATATTAATAAGTCATAATATACTTACTTCACGTCTTTTGTGATTCAGTTACTAAGAAAATCACAAAAATGTATCAATCCACATTTCCGCTTGTTCTTAATCTCGTTGTTTCGTTAATGGCACTATATAATCCAGTCAATGAATACATTATAGAATGCATGGAATATGCGAGAGTATTTGACTACAGAATATTGTTAGGGGTAGTTTGTTCGTTAATATACTGAAAGTCCCCGACCCTGGGGGGTGAGCTAAAGGTGGGGGGGAGGGGAAAGCAAATTTTGGGTTTCTCAAAAAATCACGGAAATGGTGGGAAAAATTGGTTTAAAATAAAAATTCAAGCTAAACAAACTTCGTATAACAGTGTTTCTACACATATTTGTCGAATTTTCAATAATTTTCCAGGTGTATATTGTGAAAAAACGAGAAATTTCGGAAAAACTCTCTATTTTTGTCAAGCAACGTTGAATGGTTCTATTTTAAAAAGGGAGACAGCTTGATTACGAAAATGCACGATAGCAGCATTTCCACGTACTCCGATATTATTTTATTTTTATAGAAATGATAAGGAAGAGAAAAAAAAAACACCAACACAAATCAACACCTCAAATATACGAATGTAACGAAAAACAAAACAAAACAAAACAAAGAAAAATCCCTTCTCATTCCTTATCTCTCTTATCACAATCACCCCCTGTTTCATAAAATCGGTTGAGACCTGACGCATGCGCGAATTCGAGGAAGGTCGCCGAAAAGAATATCAAACAGTATCTATATATCCATCTATATGTACATATAAATATATAGGCAGAGACAGACACATATATATGATATTTAACGTAATTGTCCGCCCCTAGAATTCCATTTTCGCATATTTTGCCATCTATCTTTAATGGCCTGTAAAAAACTAATGAGACAATATTTTTTCGGGAACATTGTGTTTTTTTCATCTGTAGACTATAAGGATTCAGAAAAATATCACATTTTGTAGTCCCCGAAGTTGGAAAACGAAACCATGTTTCTAAGCATCTTTTCTGCCTTCGGCCCACAGACTATATTCAATGATATCGATTTTAGCTATCATTTAAACAAATTTGTGAGTGTTATTAATTTTTTACCTGTCGTATACACTAGGACTAGTATATCGTTTTTACCCATTTTTCGGAATATCCGAGGTTATCCTGTCACTCTATTTTGCGATAATCTACAGTTTGCTGTATTTTGTTTCAATGTAGGATCAAACGATATTGCTCAGACTTTTGTTTAGCAATATAATTTTGTATGAATATAATTTTATACACGTTTTGGTAGTTAACAGCGTACCCTAAGGAATGCACAAACCACCAGTTGAGGACCGTTATTGAGTATTAATTTTTGTCATTCTTGATGCGTACTATCACTTCACAAGCCCCTGCTCCATGAAAGACAGTACTTCCAGTCAGAAGAGTGGCTGTAAGTTTTTAATAAATATTTTTATAGATCTTGGCCAGAACACTTCATTCTCATTCTTCTTTTTACTTTCTTCTATATCTAATATATAGAAGAAAGTATTGGTTTCGTGAAAATTTTCGAATGTCGAATTTTGACGGATTTGCACGTTTTGAGGTGCGTTGAGTCCATTTCGACCATTTTTGGAAAATGTCTGTCTGTCTGTCTGTCTGTGTGTGTGTGAGTCTGTATGTGTGTGACCAGTTTTTGTGGCCGCGCTAGAGCAAAAACTACTGAATGAAATCGAACAAAAATTTTTTCACATATGTACCACCATGTGAACTGGTGCACCTGACTTTTTTTAGCGAATTCCTCCAAGGGGGGTGGAGCAATCGCACGTGTTCTGCGCGGGGGTGATTGCTATATCTCAGGAAGTAACTGGCGGAATCAAACGAAAATTGGTCCATAGATAGACCCTACTGAGTACAGGTGCTGATTCAATTTGTTTGTCAATATCTCCAAGGGGGGTGGAGCAATCGCACGTGTTCTGCGCAGGGGTGATTGCTATATCTCAGGAAGTAACCGGCGGAATCAAACGAAAATTGGTCCATAGGTAGACCCTACTGAGTACAGGTGCTGATTCAATTTGTTTGTCAATATCTTGAAGGGGGGTGGAGCAATCGCACGTGTTCTGCGCGGGGGTGACTGCTATATCTCAGGAAGTAACCGGCGGAATCAAACGAAAATTAGTCCATAGGTAGACCCTATTGAGTACAGGTGCTGATTCAATTTGTGTGTCAATATCTCAAAGGGGGTGGAGCAATCAAAAGTGCTTATTTTGTCACTGCACCTACTGTATCTCGGGAAATATTGCTGCGATTTGAATGAAATTTGGAATAACACTAACCCAATATGGAAGCAAGCATCGATTAAATTTTGGCGCCAATCGCCCCAGGGGGAGGGTGGGGTGATTTTTGCGCTTAGTCAACAATGCGAAAAATTACTTCATTAAAAAATCGCTTTCACGCTATTTAATTATCAAAACAGCTGAAAACTTTCAATGATTTGAAATTTTTAACTGTTGCCAATTTCTTTTTACTAACAAACAAAATGTTTGCAATTTATCTAAACAAGGCTTTTGCAATGATTTCCAATTTCGCTCATTGATTCTGCATTTGCAGGGTTATTACGATAATTGGGAAATTGGCGCTGTCTCCAACTACTCGGCGAGTACGTATTTTATTTTGTAACCGGAATTCATAAGATAGATATAGAAGAAAGTTTCGTGACGGCCACGACAGCTAGTTTACTTTCTTCTATATCTAATATATAGAAGAAAGTATTGGTTTCGTGAAAATTTTCGAATGTCGAATTTTGACGGATTTGCACGTTTTGAGGTGCGCTGAGTCCATTTCGACATTTTTGGAAAATGTCTGTCTGTGTGTTGTGTGTGTGTGTGTGAGTCTGTATGTGTGTGACCAGTTTTTGTGGCCGCGCTAGAGCAAAAACTACTGAATGAAATCGAACAAAAATTTTTGCACATATGTACCACCATGTGAACTGGTGCACCTGACTTTGTTTAGCGAATTCCTCCAAGGGGGGTGGAGCAATCGCACGTGTTCTGCGCGGGGGTGATTGCTATATCTCAGGAAGTAACCGGCGGAATCAAACGAAAATTGGTCCATAGGTAGACCCAACTGAGTACAGGTGCTGATTCAATTTGTTTGTCAATATCTCGAAGGGGGGTGGAGCAATCGCACGTGTTCTGCGCGGGGGTGACTGCTATATCTCAGGAAGTAACCGGCGGAATCAAACGAAAATTGGTCCATAGGTAGACCCTACTGAGTACAGGTGCTGATTCAATTTGTTTGTCAATATCTCGAAGGGGGGTGGAGCAATCGCACGTGTTCTGCGCGGGGGTGACTGCTATATCTCAGGAAGTAACCGGCGGAATCAAACGAAAATTGGTCCATAGGTAGACCCTATTGAGTACAGGTGCTGATTCAATTTGTGTGTCAATATCTCAAAGGGGGTGGAGCAATCAAAAGTGCTTATTTTGTCATTGCACCTACTGTATCTCGGGAAATATTGCTGCGATTTGAATGAAATTTGGAATAACACTAACCCAATATGGAAGCAAGCATCGATTAAATTTTGGCGCCAATCGCCCCAGGGGGAGGGTGGGGTGATTTTTGCGCTTAGTCAACAATGCGAAAAATTAATTCATTAAGAAATCGCTTTCACGCTATTTAATTATTAAAACAGCTGAAAACTTTCAATGATTTGAAATTTTTAACTGTTGCCAATTTCTTTTTACTAACAAATAAAATGTTTGCTATTAATCTAAACAAGGCTTTTGCAATGATTTCCAATTTCGCTCATTGATTCTGCATTTGCAGGGTTATTACGATAATTGGGAAATTGTAGCTGTCTCCAATTACTCGGGCGAGTACGTATTTTATTTTGTAAACCGGAATTCATAAGATAGATATAGAAGAAAGTTTCGTGACGGCCACGACAGCTAGTTTATTGTTCAGTGAACTTAAGCACGAAAATAAAAATTAGCATAACATGTATTATGTTCAAGCTATGAAAATATAACACATTCAAAGCCAAATTTCATCCTTAAAAAAAATTAAAGAGTCTGTATTGGTGCTTGAATTCTGAAACTTCAAAAGCGGAGACTAAACGGGGCGTGTAAACGGAACACGAATGCAAAGTAGTAATGCCTTCTTAGTTTAATGCGAACACAGCGCTGGAAAGACGGTTTTACAGCTGTATAGTCGACAGAAATCTTGCTCCATTCGTTTGTCATATTTGTTCAATTACTCTCCTAATATATAATTTTATATGAAACATGAATTGTGAAGTGCGGGATAAAATTTCCGTGTATCCCTCAAATTTCCCATTTTTGAACAGAGATGTCTCAAAGCTGTTGCCAAATGGCCACCACTTTATAATGTCACTCCCAATTTCATTCCAGTTGTCTTCGGTATAAAGTAAAAACTTTACCTTCATATCGCTGAAAGAAGTATAACTCAAAAAATACAAACTACAAAAACATAATCTAAGTCATTAAATTCTTCTAAAATGAGCTTCACAAAACTCATAACAGGTCGAGAAATCGCACACGCTAATTTGACGTCAAGAAATTGTTCTCTGCATCTCCAATTTAGCAATAGTTTTGGAATCCGGAAATAAAAATGGATTTGGAATTCAGCGTGGGATCGTGACCCAGAGCCGGCTCAGTCGCCAAATTTAAAAATTTGGTTGCGTGATTGCATGGGCGGTTGACCGTTACTCGCTCGGGATTCATTTTCTGCGTAATTTCGGAGAACTATTTAGATTGTGATGGATTAGAGAGGTCACATATGGAGAACGTGGCTCACGGCTACCTATTCATTTATCCAATGAATAGTCATGAATTGAAAAGAGCTTGAGCTTCATTTGTCTATAATAATCTATTACCATAAGTTTGGAATCGACCGCAGTAAGCTACAGTATGTATAAGTTTTAAATTACATTAAAAAATGTTAATCTTTGAGCCTTTTTTTTAAATTCTCCTATATATATATTATATATATATATATATATATATATATATATATATATATATATATATATATATATATATATATATATATATATATATATATATATTATTTTCCCTTATTTCTCTATTGTCTTTCTTAACTTTTCTTTTAAAATTTACCCAGGTAGCGCAAAAAACGTTTTAAACGTTTTATAAACGTTTTTAATCCGTTGTCACAACGTTAATAACCATTTTACAACCTTTAAAAAATGAAGTGTGCTACTTGGGTAGGCTAGTCCAGCTACCTGACTTATAAAATCGCTACTTCATAAAATCATCCTTCAGTGCTGACAGGAGCAACAAAACAAAAGGGTTAAAATCTGCCAATTTATAAAATCTGCATCGCAGTTCTTAAAATTAAAAAAAAAAGCACCCGGATTCAAAAACTTACAAAATTTGATCAAGCAAGGATCTTAACGAATTTAAAACCTTGGAAATTATCATTATTATTATTCGTATTTTTATAATTTCTTTTACTGTGTATATTTGTGGATTGCTAAGGGTAGGTAAGTGCAGATGCGTAAGAGTGACACAAACTAAATGTATTCTTTATAACCCTTATTATCGTATTACTAAGTGGAAAAATATCTTTGGTTGAACTATCACAATATCAGCAAAATTTAAAAGATAATTTATGACTTTGCGAAAAACTAGTACACGTGCAAGATAGAACACACGTTCCCACTGCAATCAAAATTTCGAAATTAATGTTGTTAGGAAAAACATTTTTTTCATTTTCTTTTCATTTATTTCTGTGTTTGAATTGATTCTTTAAAACAATGTTAATAAAATCATCGTAAAAGGAGAGAGAGAGAGAGAGCTCACATTTATTTGAAACAGACGATGTTGTAAAACGAAACACAGCTTCAAAAATTTCATACATGTATTCCGCAGTTAGGAGAAATTTAAATTTTCGTGTACTTCGACCATCACTGGACTATACGATAAAATTATGTGATAAAAATAATACCCTTCAAATCAAAAAATATGAGCTCTTGTAGATTTTGATTAAGAAAAAAACGCTAGTAAATAAAAAAGTGAAAACCTGCGAATGTAAAATGTCATGTATAGATTTTTTTTACTTACTGAAAAGACTTTAAGAACGATAAATCACAAAAACGAAAACAAAACCACAAGACCAAAGGAATAAAAGTTGAAACTGCCTCTAACATCGCAAGATTCTTTGAAATGTCAAACGCTTCACATAAGTCCAAACAAGACGACTATTAATCAAATCAAGATTTATAGAAGACAACCATTAATCATACTATTGTTTCTTAACTTAATTTCCTTTCATGATCTTGTTTATTCAAGACAGTTAGTTCATTATAGAGAGTAAGAATACATTGCAAACGATGCTCTTTTATTCTACAGCAAAAAATCTAGACCAACGGTGTAGTAATCAGGCAAAATAAAAAGTTCTGTGTTGCGATGTTTCTTTGAACAACAAATAATGAAGAAAATCAATAGAAGAATGAGTGCCAGAAGCTGCGCAATGATGAAAAGGAACGAGCCACTTTGATTTAAAACACAAGTTATCCAGAATTACGCACACGCAACCTACGTAGCTACACGCACTCGACCGGAAGTTTCTTAGGCAGGGATTCAAGTGAAACACCATTGCAATCGCTTCGAATTGCAATCGCTACTGGAAGTGAATTACATTATAATCAACTTAACTTGGCACTGACGTCACTACGGGTGGAGCCAATAAGAGCTCACAAGCAGTCAGTGATCTCCTCTTATTCGCCAAGTAGGCTGTGACGTTTTATCTAGGTCGTTTTTCATAGGCAAACGTCACGCTGACGTCATGATGTTTTTATCAAGAAACCTTCTAATGTAATTCATTTCCAGCAGCGATTGTAATTTGCGATCGCCTGTTTCACTTGAATTCTTGCCTTAGAATCCCACTTAGGTAGGAATTCAAGTGAAACAGGCGATCGCAAATTACAATCGCTGCTGGAAATAAATTACATTAGAACGTTTCTTGATAAAAAACATCGTGACGTCAGCGCGACGTTTGCCTATGAAAAACGAGCTAGATAAAACGTCACAGCCTACTTGGAGAATAAGAGGAGATCGCTGACTGCTTGTGAGCTCTTATTGGCTCCACCCGTAGTGACGTCAGTGCGATTAGCATTTATAGCGATTGCAACTTATCCAAATTTGGGAATTTGCGATTGCAATGGTAAGTTGCGATCGTCCGTGTTTCAGTTGAATTCCTGCCTTAAAAAGGTTAAAAAAAACATTTAACATGGAGAAAAAAGCAAGTAGCTATTGGTGAAAATGCTTTCAATAGAAATAGGGTAGACTAGTAAGTGAATACTTCCAGTGAATGAACACCTTTTTTTTTTCTTTTTTTTTTTTTTTTTTTTTGAAAAAATAACATTTTTAAACATTTGTTCTTTGACGAACTAGCAGTAGTCTCTTATTTCTACACATTTCAAGAAAGAAAACGGCTAGAAAATGCTGCGTTTGTCTTCTGTTTTGGGTGTGCATTTACTTGGCCCGGGCACTTTTTTTCTTTTTTCCAATCCCCGAAAAAAAAACTGATGCAGAACCGTAAAAGTTCTCGCAATTTTTTAAAAAATAATTACACACATCATCTAAAGTATTTTTCTGTCATGTGACAAATACCACAATTTTTAACGATGCTATGAATTTTTTCAAATGAAATTTTGCTTAAGTGGTCATTCACTGGACGGTTTACCCCAATATACATTTTTTAAAATTGTAATACGCCATAGCTTCCACACGAAATTTCGCTTGCACATCTTAATTAAATTTATACTCAACCGCAATCTAATTAATATTTCATGAGTACTATTTTGATCATCCTGTAATCATGTGATTTAAAAGTTTCTTTTCAGGGCACAAAAAATAAAAGAAGAAGAAGATTTTTTTAATGAGGCCTCTGAAATGCTGTGTCTGGCTCACGAGCAATTTTAGAAACAATCATTTAGTTTGATGGGATTCTTAAATGTAATCAGGTGGCCAGGGTATTGGTTGTTGCCACCAATTTTAGATTCGTCGCGCATACCAAAAGATGTCCCATTTCAAGAAAATCTAATTTAAAAAATTCTATTATTCCGCGAATTGTAGCTCTATACATTGTTGTACTCTGTAATTGGGTATCCTTTTATTCCTTTATTCTATTAATTGCATTATTTCATTAAAACAGACCGATTCCAGAATTGTTTCGAATCTTTTATCAATTCAATATCTTCTTCGCTTCACTTCCAATCCCCGCTCCTCCTCCTCACGAAATAGCTTACTGGGTCACTGCAACCGTGGCCGAAATCCGACCAGCAGCAGCAGAGACAATCATGTCATCTTCTTCGGACAACTCAGCCCGAGCCGAGCCCTTTCTTTTAAGCAAAGAATCTCCCTCGTATGGCTGGATGCATGGCTAATCTCTTTATCGTGTGCAGTATGGCCGGCGTTCGCGTGTTGTGAGTGTTCTACAGGAATGTCAAAAGGCAATATAATTGCGTCTGGGGAGGAAAGCGCGCCATTGTTGAGAGTGGTCATGACTGGAGCATTTCTGCATTAGCCGTAATGCGATTTGGCAGGGGTCAGTGTCGAAGGATGGAATCTTCTTCTATTTTCATCTCTTGACTTTTGTGCCGTATGTTTGATTTAAAAGTGACCGCCGGGTCGTTAGCGGCCTGGGGAAACTTAATTCTGCGATAATCTCTTCTGTGACTGAATAAATAAACGACAGCTTTTGTTGGGGATTTGAATAAATGTAATCTTAGACGTGCATTAGTCTGATGGAGAAGGAGGATATTCTGTAAAAAGAGCTTCAAGAAAATGTTCGCTACATACCCTGTTCCGAATGAACCAAATCTTCTCTCTTCGTCTTTTTCAGCGACGATCTTTTTGAAAGCAAGATTTGAAAGCAGTAGTGTCATTACGGAGTGTCACACCTTTCTAAGGGGGCGGGTGCCAAACAGGATACAAAATCAAAATATATCTAAGAGTTCATGAAGAGTATAAATATTTCAATTCTGTAACATTTTCCATAACTGACCCCCCGGATGGGAGAACCTAAGGCGTAAAGCTAAGAGATGGGGTAAGGTGGAGAAAAGTATAACTTAAATTAACCCAAGGCGTAATGCTAAGAGGTGGAGTTTAGTGGAGAAAATTATATCTTAAATTGAACCTGAGGCATAACGCTAAGAGGTGGGGTGAAGTGGAGAAAAGTATATTTCAAATTAGGTAGACGCAACATAAAGGGGTAAACTCCAAGCTGGGCTGACACTTAGCAACGAATCATCCTCGGCGTAATAGTACCACCAAAGGCTCTAGAGTATCGTTGATACCACTACGTTTGTGCATTACTTGCGACTATCGTCTACCAAATCCAGCAGCAGGGGGACAGGGGGGAGGCGCTTCACGTACCCCTTGTATGGTATCTCTAAGAGGTGGGGTGAAGTGCAGAAATATATATATCTTAAATCATATTTCATCCATTAAATTGCAACGAAAACGGAACACAGTACTTCTGGGAGGAAGCGTTTACATACTTACATGTCTTTCACTAACGCTGTACCAATTAGAGAAAAAAAATGTCGATGGGATGAATAGCAAAATAAAAAAAACTACGTTTAAATCTTTTTTTTATTTTTTTGCTTTTTGTTTTTAAATATTTTTTAATTATAAGTGCAAGACTTACAAACACCTTGTATATCACATATTTATGATAGATATTTTGATTTTCAAACGTTACATTTGTTAGGTCGGACCATTAGTCAGTAACAGGCCTAAGGTTCCATTTCGTGTTAATATTGCCCAAGGGTTAGAGTACATGGATAAATAAATTAAAACAAAAAATCATTTTTTCCAAAGCTATGCTACCTGGCCATCGACATCTTGAGACGAAAAATTCTTATTGTCGTGTATGACAAAGTGCAAAGGAGAAAAGAAAAAAATAAACAGGAAGATAAAATTTTAACATTGCCAAAGCCGTGAAGCAATTTAATAGAAAGCGAGAATTAAATATTAGCCAGATAAGTAATTAAACTAGTTAAGTAAATTGTCTTCATCAGTGCGAGACGTGATAAACACCTAGTGCATCTAAACAGATTGCAAGTTAAAGCGTCTAAGAAGATCAGGACTTACATTTGTCATTTACGCATAGTTATTACATGATTGCAGGATAATTTGCACAACTTAACCTCTTTTACTAAAAATAAGCATATTTTAATAATCACGAGAGGGGGGGGTGTCTAAATGAAACGGACAGAAAGACGAACAATTAGATAGTTTAACAAACCCAAACTTAGCACGGGACGAACAAAAACAGAACGTCCGTCTGCAACAGAGAAAGCTTAATTCGGTGCGCTATTGACAGCAGAGGTACTGATACAGTCAAGCCTCGTTAATTCGAACACGCTTAAAAAGAATTACTGTGAAAACGAACTACATTTACGATTCCCATCCTATGGTTTGTTGTTGATTGTTATTCTTATTAGAAAAATAGCTGCAAAGATAATCTGATTTAAAAGGTCTATTTGTATTTGTTTTAACAAGGCTTAACTATATTCCAAATTTCGACCTCCGTGTAAAAAAACTCTAAAGTATGTTCGAACGCGTCAGAACTTATCACACATGGTTATGAAACACGTTTTTGGAAAAAAATTCATAATGAATAAACTCTTTGTTGCACTGAGGCAAGGCCGTCATTTCGAGCTTTTCTGGGGAGAGGGGGGGGGGAGCAAAGGGTGGTACTCAATGTAAATGACACCAAAAAAACGACAAAAACCATGCCCACTTACTTATAAAGGCATTAATTTCCCAAATCCAGTAGGGGGCAATTGACCCCTTCGCCTAATCCCTCTAAAACGAACTTGGCTTAAAGAGAGAAAGCACAAGAAAACGCATATCAAACGAAATTATACAAATGATTCAAGAAACCTTAGCTTAAAATTTATTTTTCACTTACGCTGAACGTTATAATTAATAGTATTTTTTAAAACATTTACATTTGCTTATGTTCTAACTCCTGTGTATCTGCCATTTCTCGACTGACCTAACTTATTCCGTGCATTCCACTAAACTTTTCAACAAGTAATTAAAATAGATAAGCAGGTAGTGACTCACTGTCTCGCGGGCCTTGCGCGGCCCGCAGGCAATCAACAGTTCATTTGACGTCTCTTATGTAGACCATTCTCTCCGTTTCCACTTTATTTACTTAAAAAAGAAAATTCCCCGTATAATGAGCCACTCAGATTTCGGACATAAAAGTTTACCTACTAACCTTGTCATTAAAAATGGATTTAATCCAAACAAGACTAAACGAATTTGAATATCAAAAAAAAAACCTCCCGATCCTTGACCTCTCTCCGAATCAAACCCGGAAATAAGTATTTAAAAAGTGGCAACGGAGAGGGATTCCGAAATGCAAATGAAATCCCACACGGATCACGTGAGGCGCGGCTTCTTTGACAAGTTGACTGGAGGCACGCAGAATTTGCATTCGATCGTCGTGGGGTCACAATCCCACGACGGACATTTTGGCGGTCGCAGTTAGTCGCATCAAATAGTTAGAATTAGCGATGGTGACCAACAATGTCTTCGAATCAGGATATTTTTTAATGGGCCTAAAGAGGGAACAACCATTGTTTCCCACTCATTTGCTTTCTCAATCTTATTCTCATTTTTTACCAATGACAAATTGCAAAATGTTTTCTTTTTGGAAATCCACCGTCGTGTAGCAGTCATCCGAATTGGCAGTCTACCAACGTCTCGTATTCCGGAACTTGCTCCTCGGTCCCTGCTTCGCGGTACTGGCGCCATCTGTAAAGTTGCTGGCATCCTTGGCGATGTTTGAACCAGGGAACTTTGTAACGGAAACCCAGTACTTTAACCAACCAATCCAAAAGGAAACGGCAAAGAAAGGTTGTGTGCTCAAGGTCACTGCGAAAAACATAATTTGAACTCGAGATATCAGAATTCAAATTAATTTGCACTTTCTTTTTTTTAATTTATTTCTTTTTATTATATTCGTCTCTATAGAAGTTCACCAAAAACATAGCAGAATATCATTAAAAGTTGGATGGAACGGGTGGCATAAACAACTTCTAATACAACCCACCACGACTCTTAACTGGAAAGTCGCAGGTTCGCTGCTAGAAAGTCGAAGATCCCTCGTGAACATTAATGGTGACTGATTCAAGTAAAATATGTCATAGTCACGATGTCACATGACAAATTAATACCTCGGGGAAGACACTGTAATAAAAATGGTACATGGCACATATCACACCAATTGGTGCTTACTTGCATGTATTGCACCAAAATATAGCAAACTTACGCAACATCTTTAGAAACTAGAGAATTAGAACTTTCTTTCGCAGCAACACACGAGAGTTTTTTTTTTTTTTTTTTTTCAACCTCCGATAGGCTATAAAAAATAAACGGATTCAAATACAAAAAATATTTTATTATAAAAAGTAAGGTACAATGCTCTACAATTCTCTACATAATCACCGTGACGATTGAAGCATTTGTTATATCTGTGAACAAGCTTTTACAATATCCCCCTTCGTAAAATGTTGCCGCCAATGATTGGAAGTGAATTGTGACGGTGTCTTTGGGTTCCACTCCACTTTGAAAGCACGATGACTTTCAGACCGCAAGTGGGGGTCTCCCCAAGTAGGGGTAACGAGCATTTCCAACGCCCCAAAGCAGGGGGGTATGGCAATGCCCGTCATGATAGTACTCGTTTAACCCAACAGTTCCTCCAGAAATTTCAATGGGCCTATTTTGAACACCCACTATAAAGTTCCGACCGAACACCAAGTGACTTTCATCTGTTCCCTGAACTGAAGCAAGGACTTGGAGGCCTCTACTTGGGGTCTGGAAAGACATCGTGCTTCCAAAGTGGCGTGGAACCCAAAGACACCGTCACAACTCACTTCCAATCATTGGCGGCAACATTTTACGAGAAGGTCATTGCAAAAGCTTGTTCAGATATAACAAATGCTTCAATCGTCAAGGTGATTATGTAGAGAATTGTAGCGCATTGTACCTTACTTTTTATAATAAAATATGTTTTGTATTTGAATCCGTTTATTTCTTACAGCTTATCGGAGGTTAAAAAAAAAACAACCCTCGTATTTTGAAAGTATAACAGACTGGAGCAAGGGATGTTAGGTCTTTTCTTTGGATAGAAAAAACGGCTATGGGTAGTCGGTCGTATGTTATCTGAACTAAATCGAACTTCTGTCTCCGTGGTGCTCATCAAAAGGAAGCTCCAAATAAATATTGTCTGCCTTAAATCGTGTTGCACCTAAATCTTCTCGTTTTCCGGAGTAGTTTCAGAGCAACGACATAAGTTGATTAACCTACCATTTAATCACTTTCTGTTGCTTTGTATTAATTCTTTGCGACTAAATATTTCTGTCAACTTTTTTGAGAAATGCAAAAAGGAAAATCCCTCACATAGGCAATTATGAAGAAAATATAACGACAAGGAGAGAAATCGCCAAGCTTTTAATTGTCGGAATATTTCCCCATTAAACAAGACTAAAACGTCTGTTAAGATGAAAAATAGGTCTTCAAAAAATCAATCTAAGCCGTTTAAAAGTGAAACACATTACTAGTATTTCCAATTTGATTTTGAAAACTTCAAAACTGCATCACACTATTAAAGGTCTGTTTACCTAAGGCCCCTGTATATACGAGCCGGCGCATCAAGATTAAGTTTCACCACTTTGGATCCAGCGCGTGTTTGTGTGTTTGAGTGGTTGTCTATTCTGGCCAGTAATCGCGTTTTGGTAATTTTTCACTGTGAGCAATTATTAGTGGCACGTGGATTTGGCAAAGCTTAGCAATGTGCCAAAACTTTTTTCTGGTAACCCTACTCCGCAACAATGAAAATTTGAAAGTAAAAGTTAAGGAATTGGATCCAAAGTGGTGAAACTTAATCTTGATGCGTCGGCCTGTCTATATAGCGGCTCTATGTTTACCTAGAGCCGCTATATAGACCTATATAGGGGCCTTATATTTACCAATAATGTTTTGAAGAAAAACAGTTATAGACTTTAGAAACGTGGCAATGATAAATTTTCGAAACAAATAAATAATAAATATTATTAATAATTTAATTAGCAAATTAAATTGAAATAGATTTTAAATATCACTTTTGACGTATTGTATCAACACCACACGTTGACTGAATCAGATAATGCAAAAAATAATTTTCTCAAAAATTAAAAGCGTATTGAAAAGCAAAGGAACAACTCAACAAACTATTCCTTTTTTACTATTTGCCACGAAATAAATAAAATTTTGAAGCTTGAGGCTCCCGGGGCTCAGCCCCTCATCCTCCAGTGTGCTATTATTGAAGGTTTCCCCGGATGGGGACATGGCTATTGTTCATCGCAGGATTGATTGCGTGGATGCACGAGGTTTTACTATTTGAAATTATTTAAATACAGTCTTAGGAGTTTGATAAAAGGTTGTGATTGACTGGTGCTCCAGCAAACAACGATAAAATAGGTAAGTGATACAATACAAATTCTTCTTTTTTTTTTTCTTTATTTCTATTTTTAACGTTGTTGTTGTCTTATGCCAGCTAGGATAACAATTTACTGTGTGCTACTTTACTTTTCTAACTACCGTAATTTGGTGTGAAATCCGACTTCTACAGTACACACATGCCATAGGGTCCCGCTTATAGGATAGTCAATCATTCATAGCTTATTACTCATTCACACAAAAGGACAGCCCGAGGTTTATCCATGCCCGAGCCTGGATTCAAACCCGGTATCCCGTATACGTGGTCAGACTTCTCTAACCTGCACCACACTAATATACTAATTTTAAAAATTAGTAGAGTGCTAGAAAACGGGAATATTTCGATAATTGAGAATCTGGCCCGGTTGTCGTATATTTGCGTGAATAATTTTTTGATAACCCGCTTTTTTAGTTTCCCTGAACGAATAGATTTTAGTTCTCTTTCTTTACATTCGCAAAAGAAAAATATTCCTTGGTCAGGCATTAGTGCCAAAAATTGACGCCACCAATGAATAAAAATCGCCAGATTCCCAATCATCGAAAACTTTCGAGAAAACACATACAGTGGCAGTAATAGTTACATGTTTGGGTATTTTCGTCAAGTCTGTACTTTAGAATACCAGAATGTCGCCAAACATAATGTTACTTGTTGGTAAAATTTGAACTTTGGCGATTTTTTTATAATTCGTTTGGCGACTTTTTCCTTTCTCGAGTTACTTTGTTGCGTATTTTAGAGGGGAATTATCATAACGTGGAAACCTTGGCAGGGTTTCAAATCTTTCACCAAACTAGTCAAATTAATGTGCTTATCTGTTTATCAAACGGCTGTGAAAACCAAAATAACTGAATCTTACAAATAATATTAAATTTTTGAAGAAATCACGCCAATAAACGAAACAACGGAACATTAAAACGAAACAAAAGTTTGGTATTTATCCGTTAGCCGGGAGGCAAGCAAAAAAAGCCAAAAAATATATCGGCTAAAAATGTAGAATTCCGCCAAATTTCTTGCACCCATAAGGAAACTGTCCCACGTCATATTCTCTGAATTCATTCATAATTGTCATTATCTTTGCTTGGCGAGATTGAAGATTTTTGATTTTTCACTTGCGCCCGGCTAGCGGAGAAGTACCAAAATTTTAGCCAAATAATTGAATCGAGACCTTAGTTTTGGAACATAATTTACTTGCTCAAAAAAAACAAGTCATAGTACTTTTCCGTTAAAGGTACGTTACTTGGCATGATGACTTGTTTACTTTCAACCTTGACGACAACAGAAAAATTGCTGCGATTGTCGATAGGTCAGGAAATTAAAAAAAAAGTAATCAATCATTTGAATGGTAAATTCCTACTTTAGGGTCCGGGTTTGGCGATTTTTTTCAGACTGTTGGCAGAATTCAGAAATGGTTGCCAGAAAACCATAAATCTAAATTAGGAACCATAAATCTAATGGTTGCCAGATTTAATAATTTATCGCCGTACCTTAAACTAGGATTCATCCATTTGAATAAAATAAAGCTGAAAAATAAATAAATTTACTTACATTGAAAAAAAAAAAAAAAAACAATGTGCACGAAAGAAAAAAGCGTTTGACTTCACTTTACTTCAATCACGAAAACTACTCTTGAAGAAAAGATAAAATGGAGAAGCAAGTCGTGAATTACTTTATATTAATTAAATGTTAAAAAATCTCGGACAAATTTAAAACATTCGGTTAAGCTAGGCAAACTATTAATATGCGTACTAATTTTGTACTAGTTTTTATAATGGCACGTAGCGTAGATTTTTAGCGTACAGCGTTTGATCGGCAAGCTATGACGTTATCAGACTTTGATTTTATATTTCTGGATTTTTCATCGGATTATTTTAAATTTTACTTGAACGTTTGGTCGTTTCTTATGGCGCAATTTGCAGAATTATTATACTTTAATGTACCGTGGTGCCAAGGTTTTTATAAACTCGCCACGGCCACGTTACAGATGCTCTGCTTTAGTTTTCTAATGTCGCCAAAAATCATAACCAAAAGTCACCCTCATCCGTATTTCCTAAATGGTATTCTATGATTTTGATCTAAATTGTGCATTAGCGTTTCGGTGATTGAGATTACGGCTCAGTCACCACATTTTAGCAAACTACCATGACCAATTCTGTACCTCAGAACCAGACTAACGTAAGTCCATTTTCGTCATTTTTCGGTAGAGAGGAAAAACGATTGTCGAATATATTGTTTTTCCCCTCTACTGAAAAATGATCAAAATGGACTTACGTTAGACTGGTTCGGAGGAACAGAATTAAAAAGAAGAATTTCAGAACAACTAATGATAAATGTGGCAATTTAGAACTATAAAATTATTTGAGCAGTTGGAGCAGGAAAAATTTACTAATCTATCACACACCGAAAATGGAAGGGATACTTTTTTAATTGAATTAGCATTAAATTCATTTAGACTAAAAAAAAATGTACCCCTTTCATTCTCGGTATGCGAAGTGCGATATATGCCTATTTACATCAAGAGAAATAGCACCCCACCCCTCAAACACCGCAAAGCCTCCCCCTGCTCCTCCAAGGGACGAGAGACCCCCCTCACCTCCTTAAAAATTTCCCCATGAATATGTTCTGACCCATATGAATATGTTGCAGCTATCTGCTCCTTTTGGGACGAAAATAGACAAGCCAATTTTAAATTTGTTCATATTCTCGGCCGTAAAATTACTGCTTTACTATCGAATTAAAATGCAATTCACGACACAGAAACAAATGTTTTTATATTGTATACTGTAACACTGTAAGGGGTTTTTAACAATAATTTTCTTAAATTAACCAATGAAAAATTCAAAACAAAATTTTACATTTGTAGTGGCGCCATCTGTTGCATTTTCTTATAACGATTTCTAGAAATGATTTTATTGAAGCAGGATACAGTTAGTAAATATTCATGCGATTTCTCCAGTGCAGTGGCGTAGAAGGGATGAAAATTATAGTAGAAGACAATCATCCCCCCTCTATGCGTCCCATAAAAGAGTTAAGTTCATGTACGCGGTAAATGCTGAACTGGGTTATGATTAGTTTTAGTCTTTTATCTCTGGTCAAAATCAAAAAAGAAAATTTTGAGTTTTTTATGGCGGTAGGGGAATTTATCCCCAAATCCCTAACCTCTCTTGAATCACACTGTGAGAATCCTAGTTCAAAGAAGAGCTTGGATTACTATTTGGACAGGAAACATCTTGCTTTATAAAGGGGAAGGAAGAGGGAGGCTGAAAGACTGAAGGAGGTTAACACGTAAAGCAGTTTCTGTTAAAATAACCACTAAAATTTTATGTTTGAGGGATTAAAAATGGAAATGAAAGAAAAATCAATTTATAATATGGAATTTCCGCTTAAAAAAGGACGATGCAACAACGGTTTCGGAACACATAATAGTTTATGCGGAAAATTTTATCCATAAATATTGCAACATTCGATTCATACTCCTTGTTTAACAACTTGATCTATTTCTAAAATATTTTACAAAAAAAAAAAAAAAGGCACGCAGAAAACGAATTTTCAAACTTAGTACCTTGAATGCCGAAGATGTCAGTTTACGTGTGAGAAAGGTTGGGTATTATCACAAATCAATGCTTTTTGATGAGGAATATTTAGTGCTGCCATCTGTCGGTACAAAGAAAACTATTAATGTTAGGAATCTTTTTTTTTTTTTTTTTTATTTCCTTGAACATACGAGGTGTGATTGGAAAGTTTTATGAATGGGCTTGTAATTTGACAATGGTGCGACATATGCATACTGAATCTCCCTCAAAACAATCCCCTTCAGTAACTCATGGTGCAAAATTCCGATAAAATCGAAAATGAAAAAAAAAAAACATTGTCTTCACATGGACCGACTTTGCCGTGCTTTTTTCGGTCGTGGTGACTCAGGGCCAAGCTCCACATTGACGTAAAGTAGAAAAATAAAGCGGAAACGTAAACTGGAAGTAAATGGTTTTCCTATGGAAAGTACCCAGATTTTCGGTTTCTGCCTTCGGTTTCGGTCATTTTTCTGCCCGGCCCTCAGACAATTATCTCCAACCCCTTTTTTCAGCGATTCCAAAGTCTCAGGAGCTGATTTCTAGGTTTAAAAAGAAACGAATTCACAGAAACTCGTTGTTCCGTTTTTACTACCATTATCACGCAGACAGAATTCGGCAACAAGCCCTTAGACAGCGGTCGGCAATATAAATTGACTAAAGATCTACTTCTCAAGTTCAGTGTGATCATGAGATCGACTGAGAGGGGGGGAGGCATGATGCATCGCACTATACACTTATTTGGACGTGTTGCATACACGGCTTA
>JAXGGA010017364.1:0-24513 GCA_038373865.1 Uloborus plumipes | reverse complement strand
ATGTTTTGGGTTCGATGTTTTTTTCGATGTCGATGATTTATAATCCAGCAAAAAAAGCTTGATAAAAATATGCAGATGTATTAAAAAGTTTTCATCCTTAATCAGAAGTTTCAGTATTAATCTCATTAGAAAACATTTTCTATGATTATTATCGATGTTTTGCTCTCGATGTTTCTAAAGCATTTCTAATTTGCTATCGCCATTTTTTTTTATTTTATTTATTCTCATTATTAATCTTTATGTGAAGGTTTTATATTTCAGCAAAAAAAAAATCATCAAGATATGATGTCAATAGTTATATAGTTAATCAGCCATTACACTATCAGTCTCGTTAGAAAACATTTTTGATAGTTACCATCGATGTTTTAAGGTCGATGTCTTTTAATGATCACTGTTTCGCGTTCGATGGTTTTTTTTCTTTCGATGTCTGTTTTACACTTCAGCAAAAAGCAATAAAAATATGCAATAAAAAAGATTCATCTTTAACAGTTGCAATATATATCGTATTGAAATCTTTTTTTTTTTAAATTACTACCGATGATTTACGGTCAACGATATTTGAATATCGTTGTTTTTGTTTTGCTGTAGAAATTTTTTTCGATAACAGTGTTTTACATTCATAAAAAATGCGATAAATAAAAGGTGTACAGTTAATCAACAGTTGTAGTATCTATCTCACTAAAAAAATTTCTATAATTGACATCGATATCATACGGTTAACGTTTTTCAGGAGAGAAAGGATAAATCTAATTGAGTGATATAAAGAGGTGCAATGTATTGGAGAGGTACTGTGTTACTGTAAATTTAAATGTGTAAGTAATTGTTATAAAAAAAAGACCGATGTTTTGAAACATCGATGTTTGAAAACACACACATCGATGTCTTTTGGTCGATGTATCAATACCATCGATGTCTTAATTTCGAAACATCGATGTTTTGCTTTCGATGTCGCACCCCTAATTCCTACGTTTCATTTTTATTATTATTATTATTTTTTTTTTTTCAGTTGTGAACATTTAAAAAAGAAGCCCTACGAGTAAATCTGAATGTTTTACAACTTCCGTTTTAATTAACAGATCTACTTCAAACAAACTTTATTGGAACGGGTTTATGAAACAGATCATGTATAAGTTATGTTGATCTGACCTTAGATTAATTTAAGTAGGGTTGGTTCGGGTAAGTGGGCCCCCTTAAAACTGAAATACGCATACAGTTTTCATACTTTTTTGTACCGATCATGTTATATTTTATCACAGTGATTGGTTTTACAGAAATTTGGGTTTCATGGAAAAAATTTTTATATCATATAACTTATGTAAAAAAAATTTCCAAAAAAATTCTTTTTTGCGAGTTCAAGCAACATTTTTCAAAGTGTTTCAAGGTTAGTTTTTATGATTTTTTCTATGTTCATTAAGTTTTCTTGTAGAGTTTAACATGAAGTACACAATGCAATAGGAATTTTTACGCAAGATATTTTTAATAAGTGTTTAAGGGGAGGGGTTCCACTTACCCCGTGGTTTTTCTCTATTACGGTAAGTGGGCCCCCTTACTATGGTGTAAGTGGGGGCCCCCTCATAATAATGATGATTTCAAAATGAAAAGCAGTTTTGATGAAGCAATTTCTACGATGAAATGAAAGATAATTATGGAGACCTAGAAGAAATTTATGGTCCTGCTACAAAAATTGCAAAAGCTGGTAACTATGTATTTGAAATTTGCATCAAAGAAAACCATAAAGTATTGTGAAAGTCTAATTTGAAAACATGAAACCAATGAAAAAATTACTGCTAAACTTAATAGAAAGAATAGAAAAAGCTACAAGTTTTATTGGTTTGATGTAAGTGATGTTAAAATTATAACTGAGGATGAAATGATAATATTTCTCCTTCAGCAAACTTCAAATAAACGCTGCCATTAAGTGTTTCCATTTTTTTAACCAATATTTTTTTTATTTTACCAAAATTGATCTTAATCGACTCTCTTATGTTTATTCAACACTAATTTATATGTAAAAGTAAAAAATATGCCTAGTGGCTTTTAATGAATTTCACAGATATAATTGTTTTGGGTGTTCTGCTGTAAAATTTTCTTTGTGTGTCATGCACATTTAAATGTAAGCAGATATCTCGTTAATGGATACATTTACAAAAAAATATTTCCTTCTAAAATTTTACGTACTTTATCATCAGGTAGGACCCGCAGGCCCCCTCTTTTTAGATATGCTCAGTTTAAATATAAATAAAGGGGGAGGGGTTGGCCTACTTATCCCTTTCTATGGGGTAAGTGGGTCCCCCACGTCATTTTGTAAAGAATACGATAGTTAAAAATATTTAAAGCATTTTTTTAAGAAACAATGCTGAACCTGTGTTTATCAATAACTTCCAAGATAAAATAAGTCAACAAGTTTTAACTGTTTTGTTTTAAAACTGCTGTATAAGGCTTTAAAAACGAACTGCTCTAAAATGGGACCCACTTACCCTAACCAACCCTACGTTATATAGTGTGTTTTTTCGTTTTTTTTTTTTATTAATATATCGTCTATGAGAGAAACTCAAACGTTCAGTAGAAAAATCGGGACCAGTAAAAGTTACGTTTTAAAACCAAATAATTGACAAACTAGATTCTAAATAAAAATTAGTTTATTGTTTCAAGGAAGAAAAAAGTAATAATTCAAATACATTTTACTTGGACTTGATATTAAGGAAATAATGGATTGCTTGAAATTCAAAGAATTTGATGCCCTAATTTTTCAAATTTGCATTAAGCTATAATGCATTACAGAGTATATTTCATTAAAAGGTTCTTACTTCAATTATTTTATTTACTTTTCACTCATTTAGATGGTAAATCTTAAACGGCGGAAAATTTCCAGTGATTTAGTTCTAGAATTTGCTTCTACTACGTTTGTAAGCTTTAATGTAGGAAAAGTGCTTGAATTTAAAATGTTTTCAATAGAAATTCACCATTAGCTGGAACTTGTGAAAAACTTATCTATTCGAGACAAAGATTCTGGCGGAATAAACTGTACCGTTTTCCCTATATGTGGTGTGTGTGTATCTAATCACAAAAATTTAAATTCACGCACATTTCTAAAAGACGTTTTTCCCGAAATTTTCAAAAGTGAGTTTTAAATATGAAGGAAAATACCTTCCTTGACAATATTTGTTCAGTTATTCATTTTGATCATGCATCAACGTTAAAAGACGATCAGAAAATAAAAAATGAATTTAAGCTTTTTCTTCGTCTTTACGTGTCATTTTGCAACTAAAACATTAAAAATTACGTTGTCATTAAAGCCGCATAATAGGACACAAATCGTTAACAGCCTTTAGCCAAAGCAAATTCAAAACGCGCACATTGATTGTTTTGGTAGATGACTTTAAAAGCAAAAATCATTTTGCATAAATCATTAATGATGTTCATCTTTTAAATAGGACCAAACGTATTTACAAGATTCAATCCTTCTACTTTTTCACTGTACGTATTAAAAGCATTAAGTTCCACAATACTTTTGAAAAAAAATCCTCTTGTTTGAGTAAGCTCCTCACATGCACAAACTATACATCTACAACAAAAATATGCAGAATAAAAATCTAATAACTAATCACTTCCGCAAAACTACGGCCCAAATTTACTACATTTTATTGTTCTAAAAAACTGGGTGCTCTAAAGAAGCAGGTGTTTTACAATGCTTTTAAGCCCTAATATTATTTAAAAGATAACATGAACTATTAGAAAAATAAATCTATAACTCAAATTGGTGCTTTTTCAGACAAAATAAACTGACAGCAAGCTGAGAAACTATTCGAGTAAAAAATCAAATCTAGCTATAGCAACTGATTCGAACGAAAGGAGTCGCAGTGCTAAACTAGAGCTACATCATCCAGATCACAGCTAAAGATGATAAGTTTACGGATTGAACTACTGTGACAAAATGCATGAAGTTGCAAAATTCTGATCAAACTACAGTATTTAAAAGCAAAAATCTTGCAATTGAGATTCAATCTCGGAGAAATTAGACAAAGAGATTCAATCCAAAACGATAGATGGACAATACCTGGACGAAGCAGAGCTGTCCGGATAACCACAGCTTGTCTCTATGTCCAAACTGACTGCCGAATCTAGGCTGTGATACTTTCGGGCTCTACTGTGCTGCCTGTATGAACTCCTGTTGAACACAACATGCTGCCTGTAGAAGATAAAAGTCTCAACTGTTACATACCTTTCTTGCTGCCAAAAGATGCATTAAATAAAGCTTTTGAACGGAGTAACAGTTGGCAAAATAAAGTAATCTTTCTATTAAGAATACTTCTTGGCGATTAAGTTCAGAGTGAAAGACGTAATACGCTTATGTCTTTCAACGTAAAAAAAAAATCCCATAATAAAATCCGCCATACAAAGAACTATACTCTTAAAGCTTTCAAAGCAGTAACTCGGCATTTATATGTTTTTCTTCAGTTTGGGTCACTATCAAAATTCATATATCAATTGCGATGTTATTAGCGAATTTAAATAGCTTTCACAAGTTCACCTAGTACAAAAATTTATCTTTAAAGGTTTTATCTTTATTTGTATATTCGACTGAATATTAATTAAGCTATCAAGTTGTTGAATACGTTTTTTCCCCTGGAATAATTTACTTTTCGATTCATGTGATTTTAATTTCATACTTAGCAAACCGACATTATTGAGTGTTTTTTAGTACATAAATCTTCTAATACCTCAAGAAAATTCAAAAGAAATTTTACAAAATAGTTAAGTACGTGAGAGGCTTTTTTTTAAGTCAGAAATTTATTTTGAAGGAAAAACTTTAAATTATTCAACTCTTGCTATATGTATGATCAACATGAGTTTTTAGCATAATACGTAATCGAAATGTATCCCAATTAAGAGAGCAGCTGATTTTATGCCGAATTGCCCACTGTTTATTCCTTTTTAAAAGTAACGCTGAAAATATTCGATAAGAAAGCAAAATATATATGATTAAAAATTGCAGCAGTAGATTCGAAGGATATTTTGGTTGAATTGATAAGTCAAAAACTGTGCCCTGCACGTGACAGGTAATCTTTACACTAAAAATAACTTGTTAAAAAGATAATGTAATGTTTTTCTTTACTTGATAAGATCCCTAAAATTATTTTCACGAAGTCTGCAGGGTTTTAACTTTCGTTCATAAGTACTTTGCATAAAAATGTGAAAAACTGTAGTTCAATTGTTCCATACGTGACGATAGAATCACCTATCAACTGGCGGAGGTAAGACAAAGTTGCTAAACTGTTCATAAAGTTAGAAAAAAATTTCACACTCGGATTCACTGAACTCAATTTTTACATAAATTTGAACACGTCTTATTTAACGAATGAAAAAAAGAGGTGAAATAATAAATTAAAGTAAAAAAGATTCAAAATTAACTTTATCAGTATCACTAGATAGTAAGTAAAAATGTTCCATGTTTCGATATAACTATTCAGATTCGTGTGGATTTTTACTGTGCCTCTATAAAGAAATATTTTTGTTGAAAAATACCATGTCAACTGATGAGTGTCTAAAAACCCAGGAGTGGAGGCTTTCGTGAAAAAGTAGTCAACTTTTAATTTTGACACTTAGAGGAAAATTGACACCAAGATTTAACAACAGATCGAAGTTTCATGAATCAGAGAAAATTCAAGAAAATAATGCCTACAATTGTAGTTTTTTAAATGCACTGAATTTATAACAAATATTTATACAGTTATTGTTAAATGTCGTAAAAGCGATAGTGATATTGTAAATAAGTTCCATTAAAGAATATTTTAAAGAGAGAATAAGAAAAACCATATTTTCCAAATGCAGTTTAATTCAATATCAATGTATCATCAGGGTATACATATTTATCGGATAAAGTGATTTGTAGTAAGTATTGCAAATGTGCAAATAATATTACAAAACGGAAATAACAACTGCAGATTCGTTGTGCTTAAGTTAGTATTCTATAGATTTGAGAATAAATTCTTTAAGACAGGTAAGATCTCTAAGATATTACTAAACAAAATATGTCTTCATAATCAAAGGTAAAAATAAATAGCAATTAGTTTCTGGTATAAATTACGGCTCTGATTTTTACCTGAAACGAAACACTTTGTGAACTTTATAATATAGTACATTAAGCGTAATTTCGAAACATTTTTCTGTGTTGAATTTTTATAAACCTTATTTATTTATTGGTGTCATATAGAGTTTTGAAACAGGAAGTGATGGGTATTTGTTCTGTTTCAAACGTTTTCCTTTCTGGTTTTTACGTTAACAAACTATTCCAAAAGTGCAGCAGTGAAAAGAGGATTTAATTGTTATTTTAGTATTTTAACCCTTTAAGAGCCATAATGGGACATACCTATGCCCTAAGTTTAAGGTTATTTTATAAACTATAGAATACAAACTGCTGTGTATATATATATATATATATATATATATATATATATATATATATATATATATATATATATAATCAAAAATACAAAAAGGAAGTAGTGAAATGGCGAACCAGGGACTGGCACGTCATCAGGGGGAGGACCAGATCCCTGGTTCGCAAGGCCCTTTTGAATTTTTTTCCTTTTGTATTTTTGATTATGCTGGTACTGTTATTGTTCCTAGCGGCTTTGTGCTGACATATCAGTACACTTTTGTATTTTTTTTTTTATGTGTTCTTGTATTTTTTTGTCTTTTTGTATTTTTTGGGATTTAACTATCCCTATTTTAAACACACACACACACACACATATTATATATATATATATATATATACACCCAAGTAGCACACTTCGTTTTTTAAAGGTTGTAAAATGGTTATTAACGTTGTAACAACCGCTTAAAAACGTTTATAACATGTTTAAAGGCTATTTGTGCTACCTGGGTATATATATATATATATATATATATATATATATATATATACATACATACACATACACGTAGACATTTCTTGTTAAGGAAACTTCAGAGTCTTAGTAAAGTTCTGAAAATTCGCCCTGATGTGGACCGAAAAACGGGACGAGCTAGTGAAATGCCGGGTTATCCTAAATACACGTGCAAGAGTCGTTTTAGCTCGCAGTATTTTCATTCTGATAGTACGTGACTGAGTTTTCTGGATTCGGTCGGTTATCAAGTGCATAGTTTTCGGTATTCTTCTGTACTAACGAAGAAATAAAGTACTTTTGGAAAAATATGCTGTCATTTCTTTTCGGGAACACCGCAAACTTCGTTATTCTTAATCAGAGGATGAAGGTATTTTTAAGACTTACAAGAAAACTCCTTTCTTATCTTTCTCAGTATTACGGAAAAATAAATCTTAGCATGCTAGCACGCTATATCAGAGAGGAGGGACAAATACTTTCAGAAACGGAATTATAAAGGAAAAAATGTTAAAGAAAAAAATGTCATTGAAAGTTATTCTACATTCCTCTAAAGTGTTTTTGGCTTGAAAAATGTATTTATCGTCTAAATTCTTCTAGTAATTTTATTGAGATGCGTAGCTGAAACTCTTTATTCGAAAATAACCTATGTTCCAAGAAATTTATCAGCTGACTTTGAGGAAATATACAAGCAAGTTGTTTACTAGTCTTTCTAGCAGACGTTTTCGGTTTGTTATTATATGACTGTAATAAAAGCTTCTATAGGAATAAACCATTTTATGTGGCTTCTTCTATTAATATAAAATATATCAAGCTCTTATTTGAAAGTTTCGTATAAAATGCTACAAGGAGTAAGATTTCTTTAGTTCAGAGATTTATTTACTTGAAAAACAGAATATATATCTTTACGATCAAAGGTCAAAAATCATAGAGAAAGCATCATGTTTTCAGTACCTATTTACGCTACAATTGTTTAAACCAATAATTAAAATCTGAAACTTTCTAGTTAGATTTTTCTTTCTTTTTGAAAAAAAAAAAAAAATGCGTTGGCAGAACTAGAAACTCAGTAAAGAACGAAATGAATGAACAAATTTTGATCTAAACCAAAAAGTTAACAAGTTTGAAAAGAAGCTAGTCTTATTTTAATGAAATTCTACACCAAAACATCAAAAGAGATAAATAAAATATTCAGTGAATATATTTAAAGAACACTTGCAATCATTTTCCTCTGATAACAGTCACATTAAAGTGCAATCTGCAGACATATTTGTTTTTAATTAAAAATCGCGTACGTACTACAGCGTTAAGACTACCGAACATTGCAAACAATAAGTCGTTTGCTCATAACAGCTTCCATTAACTGTAACGGAAAATATAAGAATCAAATATTGCGATTTGAAAGTTCCCAAAGTCCTCTCCCTGATCTATTAATTTAAGTTTCCAATCGATTGATATTAGAATGCAAGCCTTTCAAACACATTTTATGCATAACTTGCTGCGTAGCCCAGCGTTGTACGGGTGCTTGGCGCCTTTAAAGTAGTGAGGAAAGTTTCAACAAACTACTCTCCTCCAAGGTGGCTCTCTAAGAGGCGCTTCGCGCCTTTTACTTTTTTTTCCCTGCATCAAAAAGTCATTCGTAACATTGAGATGTTGCACGAGCGCTTCGCGCCTTTGTTGCAAGGAAAGTTTCAACAAACTCGCCGCCACGGTGGCTCGCTGCCCGTTTGAAGCTTTTACTTTTCCCCTGCATCAAAAAGTCATTCGACTTATTGAGCGAAAAAAAAGTGAAAGAGATTCTGGCACGGTTTCAACATCACGAAGCTACGCGAGATAGGATTGCGCAATAGCAGTTTTACTTCCTGCTTGCTTCTGTAGGAATGACAATTAGGGGAAAACTTATTTTAATATCTCCGTTAATTAAAATCATACAATTACGATATTGGTCGTTTTGTTCAGAAAAGAAATTGTGGAATCGAATGGTACCTCGATCGAGTCTGTACTCCCAGCGGTTTTTTAAGGAGTTCAAGCTTCAGACAGACGGACAGACAGACGCGAACAGATTTTAATAGCATAGATAAAAGGTCGAAGATGATTATTATTATTATTAGAACTGTTATCAGTTCTTACAATTTGTCAATAGTTTCACTAACTTTTTATATTTTCAGTTACTGTTTTGTAATTTAGGAAGCTACCTGTTCCAGGGAGTAATGAGCACTAATAAACTTCGTATAAAAACGAATAATGTATGCAAAGTCTGAAGCAAATTGCAAAATCTTGCCATGGAACCACAAGAATAAGGCAATAATAAAATAAATAAGTAGCAATCAAAGGAACTTAGTGATAAATAGAAGGTTTTGGAAACAGTGATAAGGTTGTTGATTCGTAGTCAGGGAAGAAATTTACTTTCGTTTTGTTGCAAAATGAACCTTAAATTTTCCGCCATTCCGGACAATGCGAGGTAATACGGTAACAAGAAAATAAATTAACCTAAAATTATGGAATATAAATGTATAAAATATTGAAATTTTTGATCGATAAAAGAGAAAAAAAGTTTTAATCGGAGGCATGTTTTGCAATTGTTGCAATTCTAAATGGAACGAGAGAGAAAAAAAAGGTCCAAAGAAAAACAGTGCGGTTAAAACCCATGATATAGATTTCTAAAATGTAATTTAGTTTTTTCTCATTTCTGATCATGTTAAGTGCGTTTAAATCATGTTCAGAAAAAATTATTCTATTTGAATGACATTAAACATAATGAAAGGTAAGGCCCTTTTCATGGGAGGTGGTTTAGTTGAATCAACATTCGAACGGACGGATATCAAGAAGTGAGACCAGGCAGCAAATGTGAAGAAATCGAGCGAAATCTTTCATGCGGCAGACATCTATCTAGGCATATAGAGCTGCTAAATTTCCCCCAATGGATTGAGTAATAAAATGACTACATTGGAAAAAATAAACTGTTTTTACACTATAATACTGGCAGCGGAGGTTCCAGTTTAAAACTCTAACATGCACAGTAACAACACAGTGTATTATTATGCTTATTATGCTTATATAAACTGTTAAACTAGCAATTTTATAGTTTATTACTGTGCATTTTACAGTTTTAATCTGGAACTTCGGCTGCTAGGATTATACTGTAAACACAACAGTTTATTTTTTCTAGTCCAAGCACTCGGTCTTCATACCAGTCGTCTGATTGAATCAACTCCGTTCAGTATGGAGATAGTTATTATGGACTCAAATTTTGATTCAGAGTAATTAAATAGTATTTATAATAATGACAAAATAATAATCATAATACTAAAGTGAATTTTCAAGAGAAACCTTATTTGTGTCGGATCTTAATTGGACAAGTACGCATTTCACAACGAAAAGATAATTTTTGCATACAACATTTTAATGTGCTATTTTTTATCCACTGGCTAGACGAAACCAAAAGATAAAATGACATCATTGTGTTTCGATATTAAAAGATTTAAAATTTTTTAAAAAATGGTTTAAATAATAGCTTTTCAGTCAGTTACTAATTCAACATCAATTGCTGTAATTAATTAGTAGGAATACACTTACTGAAGTTTATTTAGCTTGAGTAAGTATTTATTTTTCAATAGATACTGGAAGAGAAGTTAGAGATACTTTTTTGTTTAGCATGAGTATGATCTTACATTCTTGATTCTTTGCAATTTCATCATTTACATTAACTTCTCGGTTTTATTCCCCCACAGAAAAGAAAAAAAATCTTTCTTATCGATAACATTTTTCCAAGTATTTTCTTGCCCAAAATTTATTTTGTTTAAGTGGAATGAGCCCATATATGCGCTCTGGTGATAGTTGCCAGGCAAAATGTTCACGTATATGACCTTATGATGCTAAAGAGTTGAGTGTTACTGTTACACTTATCCAAAAAATGTTGAAGGAATTTATGTTTTATCGTACATTTTACTAATTTTAAGAACAAATTTATCTCTTCAAAAACTCAAGTTGCGAAAAAAAAAAAAGAACTTAAGTTTCCTATTTGAATTACTTTAGGACATTAAAGATTGAAAAGTTGAAACCTTTTTCTATGTATTATCTGGGTAAAGCGGCAAACTGTGGGAAATCAACGCCAAAATGAAATATAGTCTATTTTACTTATTGCTGTTCACTTCTAACAAAGATATCTAACACAATGTTTTTGTTTTAAATTATTCCCATTATTGAGACTTTCTTCATCATTTATTGAAAAATGGAAGCATTTTTAGGTAGTTTTTACTCATTAAAAGTTGAGAAAGTGAATTGTGCACCACTGAAGGCATTATGCTGCAGGTGAAAGCAAATCAACAATCCTTCTGGTCTATAACTAAAATCTTATTCAAGTAAACAATACGAATATTAATTAAAAATATAAATGGTATGCATTGACAGCTACCATTGTAAAGCTTTCCAATAGAATATAAAGCAAGCGCAAGAGAGAGCGATGTCATATTCCCCGATTACTTAAAAGACAAAAGGAAAAGTCATCGTTTCAAAAGCAGAAGAAATCCCGAAAGAAAACCCTATACGTACATCTCCGCAGCAGTGGTCAGATCGAAAGAAGAGAACAAACTGAAACCTATTTTTAGATATCGGGAAAATTTATCGGCACTTCAAAAAAAAAAAAAAACATTCACAAGTCTTTAAGCAGCTCAATGCGATGGCAACCTTCGTAGGTTAATTCAGGAAGGAAAAAAAGGAAGAGGAATAAGAAGCGAAATTTGCTTACCGTGTAAAAGGTTTCTTTTTTCGAAGACACACCTTGCAACAGACCATGACCACCACAGCCAGCACCAACCCTCCGGCAACCCCAGCAAGAAGAACATATATAGTAGTGTGCTTATCGACGGTAAGAGCATTCTGAGGGATAACCTGCTGAGGCTGGAAAGATAATTTAAGATACGTAAAAAACATTGCAAATCCAAATAGGTATCATAAAAATTAATATTCCTATGCGGGGGTACATCATCCCTTAGATCCATCCAAAATAATTTCATAAATTAATCATTATAATTAAAGATTCACCGATAATCAAAGTGGCAGATTTCTGATTTAATCTCTGATTAATTGACAGGTGATTAGTTATTATGACTTTTTATGCTTCATTTTCTCCATCACTTTTTTTTTATTTATACTTCCGACTTTTCAGTAATAGCTAATAGCTTATAAAGCAGTAAGTAACCGCCCTGGAGGGCAGAAACATGCAATACACCATCAGCTCGTTTATTCCATCCATGGACTGCAGTTTCGTGCTTATTATGCACTCATCAGCATGGAATAGGGATTAAACAAGCTGGAGACAAAAATTCTCTTATAGAGCAAAGAGAGCCAGCAAAAACTGATAGCTAATGTGAAATTAGAACAACAGCGAGCGACCGCACTTGGTACGGTACAACTCGAAAATTTTGAGGCAAAGCTCGGGTTTATACCCGAGCTTTAAGAAACCGCCAGTAAGCCAGGGCTAAGGCAGAAACATGCAATACAGCTCGTTGGTGTTCTAATTTCACATTAGCTACCAGTTTTTGTTGGCTCTTTTTGCTCTATAAGAGGATTTTTGCCTCCAACTCGTTTAATTCCTATTCCATGCTGATGAGTGCATAATAAGCACGAAACTGCAGTCCATGGATGGAATAAACGAGCTGGTGGTGTATTGCAACTTAATAGCTTGCTTATATTCTGTGTGAGTTTATTTTTCTCCTTTTTATGTTTTTTTGAAAAATAAAGTTTAAACATTTTATTCAAATTCTGTTACTCAAATTTCTTATCATTGCCAATGAAATTGCATTCTTTATACTATGTACGCGACATGATGATTAAAATATTTTGATAGCTGCCCATGATCAGTAGACCTGTTTAATTTAGTAGCTTATTGACAATTTATAATTTAGTAGACGTCAAATATTAATGAATCTCATCACATTGTTTATTTTCACCTCCGTGACAATGATATTGATAAGAGGTATTCTGAAGGTAGATTCTACAAAAGAAGTAGAGAAATTCTGCAAAAATAATCTAATGGATGCATTTTTCAGCGAAAGAAATTTATTCTTTGTTATTACAATCTGCATATACTAAGCATATAGAAACATAAAAATTCCAGTTTCCAAATTAATTTCAACGCCTGAACTTCAAGCTCAAAGAAGTGAGAATTCTAAATAACCGCACTTGATTTTTAAAACAAAAATCCGTCTTCTGGGGTAATAGCGACCAGCGCAATTTTTAAAAATCTCCACTGGGGTAAAAATATTTAAAAAATGATTTACTAAGTTTTATTTGTATATTTTATATACAGAACTTTTGAGTAGTTGTTACATATTAATATTGAGTAAATATTTAGTTAATTCTGTGAGACTACACAGCTCTTTGAAAAATTATTTTGGGGCATAATTTTGGTTAACTCAAAGTGGTTTCAGCCGTGGAGGAGAATTTTGCAATAAATGCTGTTTATAACTAAGCCTATGGTGTGTTTTTAAACTTTAATTAATATTTTTGCTTGTATTAAATTTCAGTAGCTGAAAGCATGTTTTCATAATTATTAAATTTTCTTCACAAAAGGGAAATTATTGAGCACGGAAACGTTCAAATAAGAAAATAGATGAAAAAAGTATACAAACCCCCCAACTAATGAATTTAAAACAAAAAGGACATTCAATGTCATTTCGTCCTGGGGTGGACACCATGGGTCAGCAGGTCTTTGTGAAACTTGGTAAAATTACTCTCTCTACCCATGGATATGAGAATAATTGGAAAGTTTTGTCTTAACATATCAATTACTTTCGAAATAGCAGCACTTTAAAATATTTTCGAGAACTTGTGCCCTAGCAAAAATCACAAATCCAGCAGCCATATATACTTCTACAGTTTTTACAATAAAAGAGTTATTTCTTGAGCTAGAGAGTGATTTTTATTTCATTATTTATTTGTATTTTGATCAATATTGTATTGTAAATTTAAATTTATAATCAGGTTTATGATTGAAAGCCATTAAAATAGTTCAAGAAATCTTTAAACAGCAAAATTGAGTTCAACGTCCAAATACAAATTTATGCAATAAAGTTGGTGGATTTTGATTTTGAATAAAGTTAGAGATGATCAAAATTATACTTTTGAAAAGTACCTAAGTCAATCAAAGAAGTCTTCTGCTAGCTCAAAGAATTCAGTCTCTAATTATTCTATCTTAAAAAGTAACTCTTTTATCGAAAAAAATGCAGATGTACGGTTGCTGGATATGCAAATTTTGTTAAGTGATAAGCTTTTGAAAAACTTTGAAGTGCTGCCATTCAGAAAGTAATTAATATATTAAGACAAAACTTTCCAATTATTCTTATATCCACAAAAAGTTCAACGTCACCAAATTTCATCAAGATCTGTCAACCTTGTGTGACAAATCATGTCTCAGATGATTTGACTTCGAATGTCTCAAAGAGTATAAGTTGAAGGGTGTGAAGTATTAAAAGTAAAAGACGTCAATCAAAGGCTAGGAAAGGACACAAGATGACAAATAAAATGAGAGGAGGCAAAACAATAAAACTGATTAAAGTCAAAAGGTGAACAAGCAAATGAGACAAGTAAAGGAAAGAACAAAGAATGAAGAGAAGAAAACAGAAACGATTCGGTAGCCCTTAATTAAAAAGCGAGTGATGAGATCCTTTGGGTTTTCATCATATTCTGATCTAGACAATAGTCAAATTAAAATTTATAACACGCCAAAGTTATCCAGCATCAGGAGTGGATTCTGTGCCATCAACGGTAATTAATTTTAATCTCTAGATATTTTGTTCTTGTCAAAGTTGCAAGAAAACTACCAACTACTATATCATACTGATGCAGATGACAGTGTCAAGACTTTGGGAAAGGTTCATGAATGGACTGAGAATTTCAAGTAAAAATGTACCACTATTTCATCCTGATGAAAAATATGACGTCATATTAAGCAAAAGCTAATTAGTTAGTGTATTGCCGAAACTGGCTGAAATGGGGGGGGGGGGGATGTATGTGAGTTTTTTTGAAATCATCCTGAGGGTTTCAGTTTTCGCCATAGTGAAGAAGTGGAAATTGTGTGCAAAACCGCTACATTTATTACACAAAACTTTTTTCTTTTTAAAAATCCTAGGGGGTAAATTGCACGATCAAGTATAATTTTGAACGTTTTACGTTCAGAAATTTTGAAATGAAAATATAAAAGAAAATCGTTTTACAATGCGTGTTTTATCATTATTGAGGGAGGGGAAAAAACACTACTTCGATCTGAAAATGTAAATCTTTTACGCTTTGTTACACTTTAGTAGTTTTAGACCTAGAAAACAAGTGTCCGTGAGGAGATATAGTTTGAACCTCGAGAGAAGTATAAAAATATTTGTATTCCTACTTTAAAAGTAACACCCGAGAGTTGAAAGACGTTCTGTCAGAGCACGAAGTGTCATATATTGGTCCCAAGCTCCTGCTAGTCGTCATATTTAATGTCCCACGCGGTGTTAAATAATTTATTTTCAACACTACTTCGCAGTGTAATCAGCTAAAGTGATTTACAAGTTTGGGGCCCCTTTAGAAATAAAAATAATCAAGTAAAATATCTTTATTGAACCTTTTTTGACCCTCATTCGGGACCCCTTTTTTGTGGGGGCCGAGACTATTGCGACATGGTAAATCCGCCAGTTCATAAACACTCAGGTATGATTCTATAATTTATTTTTGTAAGTTTTTATTAGCCTTGGTGGAACTTTTTTCATTATATTTTGGAGAAGATTGCTTTGTTTTTGAAGAATCTCTGACGTATACCATAAACACGTACGTCATTTAAGTGTCCTCTACTGAATTCCCTTCACCAATAATGCGCAAAAGTCTAAGTCACATCAATCTTACTCTTCAGAAACAGCTGACAAAGCCATGTAAGTATGATCCATAGCTCAAAATTTAAAAAATATGAATGTAACTGACTCGGTAGAAAAGAGACCGCTTACCTGATGAAAAACTTTTAAGCCGATTATAAAAAGAAGACTTATTTTGGGGTCTTCAGAATCGCAAATAAATCGATATTCGTAAAAACAAAAAAAGACCGTAATCCAAGTGACTAGGACTGACTTACTAATTATCAGAATTTTGGGTGTAAGCTTATTTCACTTTCAGTGTGACAAAAAGGATTTATCCAGTGGTTTGAATACAGTGGCTCGAAATTGGATTGCTTCTAATCTTTTCAAATCCGTTCTTATATAAGTGACGCGATTGATTTTCCACTAGAAAGAGAAAATGATGGAAATATTATTTTGAATAGCTGCTTATGTTAATTTAAAGCAGAAATTTAACGCATTTAAATAGGTATTTATCTATTTTATTCGTTATATGCTACTGAGCAAATAGTTGATAATCGTTATTAAGGATGCACCGATTTATCAAAAGCAAAATCGGTAATCGGTCACTTGACCGATTTCATTAAGCTTCGCCATTTTTCTCCGCATAATTTGCGAAAAAAAAATATTTTAAAGAAAAATACTTAAAGTATGACTAGAACAAGAAACTATAGTGAATGAGCTCATAAACAATACATAAGTATACTGTTCTACAGCAAAAGGTTGCATGCAATTATAAATTAAAATTAATAAAAAATTGAAAAGGTTAAATCATTTATTTAAAATATTGTTAGGATTATAGCACAAAGAAAAAGTATTGGGCTACTTATATGTGTATCTCAGTTTCTCCTCTCCCCAAACGTTTTAGAAAATACTCCGATTCAAACATTTTGTTGTTATTCAGTTACTGTGCTAATTGTTTATGAAAACAATTACAAGACATATTTCATACTTTTATTTTGAGATCACTATTTTTTTTCTGTCAATAAATACTGATATATCAAAGATTCTTTTTTATTTTATGATGATTTTAAAGCAATACTATTTTTTTTAATTTAATTTTCTATTTTATATTGATATTCACATTTATTATTTCTACAATGTTGCACACATCTCACTTGTCAATACTTTTCTTCACACCTTCCCTTAGCACTGTGCTTTATGATTATTTTATAATTGTTGTAAAATTGAAAGTCCTGCATTAAATGACTACCAAAGAACAAAAATCGATGCTAAGCAGTACAACGGTAAACTAACTAAAGATTTGAATTTTATTGTGAAGTAAACAGCAAATTATAGTTTTATTAACAATAATCAGAAAACTGGTTTCAAGAACTTTAATAAAATTCTAGAAAGTTCTGAGAGAAAAATTATAAAAATGAATAAAAGTAAATCAACGTGAGCAGAAATAAACTTTTACATAATTCTGAAAAATGTAAATGTTATAATTAAGAAGAAAATTGGACGAAGAAACAGTATCATTAAAAGTCATTATTCATTCTAACTACTCTACAACCGATTAATCGATATCGGCTGATTGTCTTTTGCAGATTAATCTGCAATCGGGCAATTTGCTTGTGGGTGCATCCCTAATCGATTTTATTTTATTCATAAATGAATATTTTTCTTACAATGCAGCAATGAAATACGCAAGTGTTGTATTTAAAACAATTTTCACATTTTGAAAAAGAGTAAAAATTAGCAAAATATTGATTCGAGTGTTTTCGAAGATAAGACATTTTTCCTGTCTGATTTTCATTCACCTGATATTTTCGGCATATTTATTCCGGCTGTGCAATAGGGAAATGAAAAAGTAAACAATGATACTGAAATCAAACATGAAAAACCGATTTTAAATATTAACGTATCTGGCGTGTCCTCTAAAGAAACCCAAAAAAACTAAAAGACAGTTGCGAGCACAGTTAAAAAAATATTATATAAACAGTTCCTTAATTTATTGCAAGAAAAGCAAAGCAAAACAAAATATTTTCTACCGCAATAAAAATACAAGTTAATACCTTCTCAATATTAACAAAAAAAAAAAAAGCTGACTCGGATAGGTTGGAACCGGGTTCGAATCCCGACTCGGGCATGGATTTGCTTTCTCTCTTCTGTCCTTATCACTTCTCTTTGTGAATGTGTGTGTTGTGAATGACTGCATACCCTGTAAACGGGTCTGATAGCATGTGTGTTGAGATAAATCGGATTTCCACCTTAACAGTGCGCGTAAAAACGGAAGCCATACCTATTCTGACTTAAATCGAGCGGACCTATATACCCGGGCTCAGATACCCGAGTTGCATTAGTAACAACAACACAGAACAAAGAGTTTCTCCCTCTCTCTATATATACACTAGGTGGCCAAAAGTATCCGGACACTTTCAAAAATTTACATTTTTAGATATAACTCGAGAAATAAGTGATCAATTGTTCTTTAACTTTAGTCATACAAAATATATTCTTCACCGAACATTTCCAAGTTGAAATTAAATTACCCTTGCATTTGGGGGACGATAAGAAGGGGGGTCGAAAGAAAAACCGCTTTTTGACCATAACTCTTTGAAAATAGCTCGGAATAAGCTATGCATTTCAGTAATTAATTAGCATACTATGTATAATTACGGTACAAATTCAAATGAACGTACCACTCTTACTTCCGAAGATATGAAACATTTTTTAAAAAACGGCAATTTTATTTGAAGGGTTTTTGCTCATAACACGCAGAGTTTTTGATCAAACCTTATCAAAACTTCAGGAAAGATGACAAAATACAAGAGAAAGAACATACTAAAACGGTTTTTAAAAATATTAAAAATCCGATGAGATATGAACGTTAAAAGGAAATAATTTTGCACGGCGCATGCGCGAAAGACAGAAATTTATAACTACAAAAATATTGTAGCCTGGTGTATACTGCATCTTATAAAAAAAGTTTCAGTTGAATATCGTAAAAATTGAAAAAGATAACAGCGATCTAGTAAGCTGTAATTCATTCATTTGCAGTCAATTCATAAATGGAGAGGGGTTGTTCACAAATAGTGTGGGGACAATCGAGCATATTTTTCAATGTTAAATTGTATACTGTTTAAAAATTTATATTTGGCATAGAAGTCACATTTCGCCCATTCGGCCAAAAAGACCTTATAAGTAGGTGGCCAAAAGTATCCGGAGACCCCCTGAAACGTTGATTTTGAACGATGACGAAATAACCTTTATTTTAAAAATAGCTCTTTGTGGACAGACCCTCACTATGTATATATTGTCTGCGAATGAATGAAATACAGCTCACTAGACCGCTGATATCTTTTTCATTTTTCATGATATTCAACTGAAACTTTTTTTATAAGATGCAGTATAAATCAGGCTACAATATTTTTGTAGTTATAAATTTCTGTCGTTCGCGCATGCGCCGTGAAAAATTATTTCCTTTTAACGTTCATATCTCATCGAATTTTTAATATTTTTATTTACGGTTTTAGTATGTTCTTTCTCTTGTATTTTGTCATCTTTCCTGAAGTTTTGATAAGATTTGATCAAAAACTCTGCTTGTTATGAGCAAAAACCCTTCAAATAAAATTACCGTTTTTAAAAAAATGTTTCATATCTTCGGAAGTAAGAGTGGTGCGTTCATTTGAATTTGTATAGTAATTATACATAGTATGCTAATTAATTACTGAAATGCATAGCTTATTCCGAGCTATTTTCAAAGAGTTATGGTCAAAAAGCTGTTATTCTTTCGACCCCCCTTCTTATCGTCCCCCAAATGCAAGGGTAATTTAATTTCAACTTGGAAATGTTCGGTGAAGCCTATATTTTGTATGACTAAAGTTAAAGAACAATTGATCACTTATTTCTCCAGCTATATGTAAAAATGTGAATTTTTGAAAGTGTCCGGATACTTTTGGCCACCTAGTGTATGAGTGTATCGGTTGACAACCAACGCAAATGTGCGAAATATGGATAACAAGTCATTGTTTAAACCAGATCCTAAAGCACACCGAAAAAAGGGAGGGGGGGGGGGTCAAAAACTCAAATTTTGTTCCTTTTCTCTTCTTTTAAGTAGATTAAATTTGAAAACATTTAATCGCATTAATGACACATATTTTCCTTTTAAATCTATAGCTTGCAAAAAAAAAAAAAAAAAATAGATTTCTGCTTTGAAAGCTTTTTTTTAAATTCTGAAACAAAGCTCAAGATATTTAACAGCTTAATTTGGGTGTTTCGCGCTAGTGAAGAGTTGTTTTATGGCGAAAATTATATTATCTGTTGAAGAAAAATGGATTCGCGCCGTTTCTGAATTAAAGCTTAGTGTTTGGTACAAACCTTTTTAACCGACTTCAAAAAAGGAGGAGGTTATCAATTCAAAGCGTGTACTTTTTTTTTGTTTGTTCGCACACAACATCTGATCTACTGAACCGATTTGGACGATTTTTTTTTAATTGATAGGAGATGGTGTGACTAAGGTACCATGTATTCATATGACGATATTTGTTCACTAGAAAAAAAGTTATGATCGAAAAACTAAAATGTCATGTTATTTAAAACAATATGTGCTATCGTAAATCCTTACTTCAATGAGCGACCCGATCGATGGTCAAGTGGTTAAACGCGTCAGGTTGAAGTTCCTGATGGAATGAGATCTGCAAGGATTTTTTTGAACAGCTGCATGTTTTTTTTTTTTTTTTTTGAATGATTTTAATGATTGTAATTTCTTTATGCAGGTAAATCCTCCCATGGGAATCTACCCCATATTTTTTTTATAGTACAAAATGAGTTTTGGTCGGATCTTTGTCAAAATTGGCAATGGGGGTCCTTCGATGCTGTAGAATTTTCTTATGGACGTTTGCGCCATTTTTGGGGGCTTGGAACCCCCATGTAGTGGAAGTTGTTTTTATTTTTAGCCGACTTCAAAAAACAATGCAATATCGTGATGAAAGAGGTAATGGATGACGCAAAATATACATTGTAAATTAATAAGACTTTTTATATATCGATTGTGGCAATAAATGGTTTATTTGCGGCACTTATATTATTTTTTTAAAAATTATATACACAATCGATTATATTGTGTTAATTTTTGTACCTTCATGAAATTCTGTATTTTATACCTTGCATTTACGTCAAATTCAAGGTAAAATTAAAAGTCAAACGTTCTGAAGATGATAAATATATGTTAAAAATTAAAGTAGCTATTTTTATATTGGTTGTGACCAAAAAAACATCATTACAAACAAATAAAATGTATCAAACACCATGAGTGTTGAGTTATTAGGCAAAATCTGCTGTGTAATGTTTTTTTGCCCTGCGAGGGGGGGGGGGTATGAACGACCATTAAAGTGACCATTAAATTTTTTTAAAAATTAGATTTTGATTGGTGGTGTTTGAAAAAAGCTAAAGAGTCCGCTTTAGTTGAAAATTTTTTGCATGAAATGCAAAAACTTGCACCAATTTTCCAAGTCTTACTCTAAGCCCACAATTCAAATTACTTACTTTTACTTTCAATTTTTACCCGACTTCAAAAAAAAAAAAAGGAGGTTCTCAATTCAAAGCGAATGTTTTTTTTTTTCGCACATAACATCTGATTTACAGAACCGATTTGGACGATTTTTTTCAAATCAATAGGAGATGGTTAACTGAGGTACCATGTATTCATATGACGATATTTGTTCACTAGAAAAAAAGTTATGATCGAAAAACTAAAATGTCATGTTATTTAAAACAATATCTGCTATCGTAAATCCTTACTTCAATGACGAACTCGATGGTCAAGTGGTTAAACGCGTCGGGTTGAAGTTCCTGATGGAATGAGATCGAATCCAGGTCTTCAAGGATTTTTTTTAACAGCTGCATGGTTTTTTAACTATATTTTGATTATTTTAAGTGCATTTACATTAAAAAGAATGAAATAAAATATTTTTGGAAAAAAAATAGAACCGACTTCAGTTGGAAATTGCTCTAAAAAGTAAAAAATATTTTTTTTTCTTTGAACACCATCGAAACTACTTTTAAACGTAAGTTTTGAAATCGTTTTGAAGTTTCACACGCAACTACAATTCAACTATAAATATAAATTTTAATGGATACATTTCATTGATTACCACACATTCGTGTAATGGTACAAATATTCTGCTTTTAATTCTCAATGGTTTCTCTGAAAAATGTTGGAAAAATATGGTTAAATGTGATTTTATCTATCGTTTTTGCGCCGACTTCAAAACTTATGTTTAAAAGTAGTTTCAATGGTGTTCAAAGAAAAATTTTTTTTAAAACTTTTTAGAGCAATTTCCAAAGTATTTCTTTCCAAAATACCAATTTCATTCTCATGATTTTGGCTTATCAGACTCAGTTTTCTGTCAAAACCTAACTTTAAAAAAAACCGACACTATACAAAAGAAACATATTGAAATTTAAAATGAAAATTTGTTAAATATGAACAATTAAAGCAATTGCTTTTCACTGCGTATTAGCAAAAGATGGCAATTTATAATTTTCAAAATTTCCTAGCCAAGTATATGTGGCAACTTATGAAAAATTGAAATTGAATAATTATAAAAACTGAAACAGATATCGGTGCCGTATTTCAGTGTTTTTTTCGGATAGGTAGTGAATTGGACTGTTCGCAAATCGCTAACACTTGCCCAAAATCGTTCAGATATGCTACGCGATGATTCATGATAAAAACAGATTGTTTGCGAACCCCTTATGATTCATGGCGTATCCGAGAATCATTACAATCTCTATAAGTCGCCGATATCTTCCTAAATTTTAAAATGTTTTGCTCTAACTTTTTTTCTGCACGGTGTCAAGTTTTCTGCAAGTTTGGTAAAGTTTAGCCGAAAATTCTGTTTATTATGAGCCAAAAACTTGCGAAGGAAATTGGCATTTTTAAAAGAAATAGTTTTCTCTTTGAATACTAGTGACGCTTTTACATATGCGTATAGAATATTTTTGCATGGAAAGTAAACTAATTTAGGAAATTTACAGCTTATTCCCAGCTATTCACGAAGCAGGATGATCGAAAAACTTTTTTCAATTCTTCAATTTTTAGTTAATCTCTTAAATGCGTGATTGAGTTTAAAAAGAAATTGTCAAACATGTGTAGTCTCAAAACACGTGTAGATGAGTTTTATTGTAATTTGTGTTTCAATAGGGTCACCCGGGGCAATTCCTGGTCAGCAAGTTTCTGGGGTAATTCCTGGTCACAGTCCTTTTTATGTCTTAATAATCCTTCAGCAAAATGAAAAAAATCACAGAGGTACTCTGAACTATCTTCATTGCAATTCATTACTTAATTATGAGTTGACTGTGTATTTAGTTTGAAAAAAAAAATCTTTTTAAAATCGCTTGTTAAATTTCGTAAAACAAGATTGGCCTTAGTTTTGATACATTTGTACAAAGATCGTGATCAAACTCAAACTTCTGAATATTTTTCTTTTTCGTTTTTTTGGTTGAATTAGGTACCATGTCAGTTACTGAAAAATAGTTTTGGATTTACCATTATTGTTTTGAATAATTTGCAGGAAGGCTCCAAATAATGCCCCTGGCTACTGGGGTAATTCTTGGTCAGTGGGGTAATTCCTGGTCAGTCCTTTTTTAAATATTTATGGATTATTATTTCACCTATTATTGACATATGTTATTGATTTAAACTATATGTAACTCTGTGAGCCTTAACTGCAAAGTTAACTGTAACCGCAATGTAACATTCTTATCTGTTAATGATAAGTATACAATATACTGAATTTTTCTTTGTTAAATTTCATCCAATTATTTTATAAGTTTTAATAATTATTCTTAATTATACTAAGAAAAATGCTTAATTGTAAATGCATTGTACTATTCACTTAACTGTTCACCTTAACCTGTTCATAACAGACAGAAGCATGTGCTCAGTGTGTATGGTGCATGTGCACCATATTTTTTATGGACCTATTTATTTGGTAGGTGAAGATTCATTCACAACAGATATAAAAGCTGTAGCTATTGCATACAAAGTGTATAAAAAGTATTTTGGCTAAGTTTTATTAAGTAAAGCTATTATGTTGAAAACAATTGCATTCTTCCTTAAAAAAACTAAATACAGTGTTTAATTAGCTATATATATAAATAAATTCTTTATCTAATTAGTTTAATAACTTGTATTAATAATGTGCTTACAAAATGTATGCATTTTCATCAATCATTTGAGTGACCAATAATTGCCCCGTAAGTGGCCAGGAATTACCCCATCTCTGGGGTAATTCCTGGTCACTAATTAACGACAATTACTCAAGTTCATTATGTATTGTTGATAGCATGAATATTTTATTCGATGGACATCCCAATGTGCTTCCTCCATACCAAAATTTGTAACTCTAACTTAGATAGATTTTGTGATAATTGGATGTTAATGCTTTTTGACCAGGAATTACCCCAGGTGACCCTATGTGTTTTACATTGTACAAAAGAGTAAATAGCTAAGAATATTACGTCATGCCGCTAAATTAAAGAAAAATAGTTTATCTTTGTAAAACTACACAATAAGTTTAAATTTCTAAACAACGATTGAGTCAAGTAATTTTTCTCACTTCTTAATACTTTCTCAAAATATTTCCGCTGGTTTCTCACTATACTTTCAATGATGCAAAATAGTAAAATTTAACCTCGAGTTTTGATCAAAGAAATTACAGGAGCAAACGCATTTAGTAATGAAATGCATTTAGTAATGAAACGCATTTAGTAATGAAAATCCCTTCTACAAAGAGCTGCTTCGCTGTTTTTTTTTA